>JAXGGA010003115.1:0-108460 GCA_038373865.1 Uloborus plumipes
TAGGAACTAAAGGGTCCTTATATCATTCTAATCTCCACTTTTTCAGGGAGTATCATGTGTTACGACCAATGACTCCAAATTATTTATATACCACCACCAACTAAGCATACAGATGGCATTTAAGTACAATTAATTCAAGTGAACCAATCTTCAATTGCTTGTAACTCCTAAAATAAAAGATATAAAGCTAAAATGTTTTTGAACTTTTTTCCATGCTAAAAATGAACTTGCAGACGAAATTTCAAACATTTGTTACCCCAAGTGACTATTACTTTTTTCTAATTTTTTTCTCATTTCACATTGAAAGACCCAGTATCGTTATATATCGTTAACGAGTATTCATATTGTAACGAGTCCGTAGCACCTTCAACTTTCTTTAAATGAGCATTCCAATCTTGAGGAAGTAACTATAAATTTATTTACAAGCATTTACACTATTTACAATATGAGCAGGAAACAATTGCCAAACATCCAGCAATTAGGTAGCAAACAGTACACTGTACTCTCAACAGTAACTCAGCACCACGTATCTAACGTGAACAGTAATTAAGCAATTACAAAAGCAAAACAACCATCGCCCAAGCGAACGAAAAACGAGTCACCAGAATCAAATCTGAAAACAACTGACTGACTTGTGTTCAAGGCCAGCTATTTATACACGGAAAGAATTACGACAATATTCGAGCAAAATCTGGAATATTTGTTTCATTCATAACTTTGACAATCCATTCACAAATTCTAGCGATAAGAAAAAAAACCACGCGAAAATGTCTTCACGCTTATTAAAGTTAGGGCAAGTGTAAAAACTGCAAAGTGTTTCAGGGCCGGTATACAGATGATAAAAGTGATATCTTCAGATACATTTGCAACATGACGTCAGATAAAACCAAAACTAATGAAAATGATGCAAGGCAGGAAAAACAACAACTATTTACAAGATTTGTAACATTGCCCCCTTCCCAAGGACTGCACGTCCCGGGCAGTACAATCCCCAGAAAGGAAGCAAGGGAAAATTTACAGGTGCACACATTAAATGATGACCAATCATAAACATGATAAACAATAACAATGAGAACATGAAAGAAATAATGACATTGATAAAGTAATATTACAAACAATTAAAGGCAAAAGTTATTTACAAAATTTACAAACAAATTACCATGGTAGCTTTACATTTAATTTACGAACTATGGCCATAGTATGGGGCTAGCCGATCATAATGTACAACCCTAGGTTTTGAATGTGATGACTTCTGGATCCTCACTACGACGTCGTTCAGCCGGTGAAGGACTGTGTAGGGTCCATCCCAATGCGACTGCAATTTGGGTGACAGACCTTTACGTCGGATGGGATTCCATAGCCACACCTTGTCACCTTCTTGAAAGTCATGGCCAGTGGACCTTGTGTCGTATCGGGTCTTCATTTTCTCCGTCGCGATGTTGATTCGCTCCCGTGCGAAGTGATGAACGTCCTCCAACCGGGCCTGGAGATCCTGGACGTACTCCTCAGGCGATGAAGGCGCATCTGGAGGGAGACCGAAGACGAGATCACAAGGCAGCCGAAGCTCTCGGCCGAAGAGCATCTGTGATGGGGAATATCCGGTGGTCTCGTGGACAGCACTGCGGTAGGCCAGCAGGAACAGAGGAAGTTTCTTGTCCCAATCCTGTTGATTTTTGGAGACCATAAGCGAGAGATTATTAAGGATCGTCCTGTTGAATCTCTCCACCATGCCGTCCGATTGTGGGTGTAGTGGTGTCGTTCGAGTTTTCTCAATTTTGAGGATTTTACATAGGCCCTTAAACACAGCAGAGATGAAGTTTCTCCCCTGATCGGAATGGATCTGCAAGGGTGTCCCATATCTCGAGATCCAATTCTGGACTAGAGTCTCTGCTACAGTGGTAGCTTCTTGATCCGGAATGGAATATGCTTCGGGCCATTTGGTGAAATAGTCAATGGAAACGAGGATGTATTTGTTCCCATCAGTAGTTTTCGGTAGAGGACCAAGAATGTCGATCCCGATTCGTTCGAAAGGAGCTCCTACGTTGTAAAGATGTAGCTTCCCGCGGCTTCTTCTCTTCGGTCCTTTACGGGCAGCACAGGCGTCACAAGAATGACACCACTTCTCCACGTCATCCTTCGCCTTGCTCCAGAAGAAGCGCTCTCGAACCTTGTGGAGGGTTTTCAGGATACCAAAGTGTCCTCCAGTCGGACTACTGTGCAATTCCTTTAGAACGTCTGGAATTCTTGATCTGGGAAGGAGTAACTGCCATTTGAATGCTTTACCATCGTCAGATTCCCATTTCCGATACAGGACGCCATTTCGCAACTGGAGAGATTTCCATAGAGCCCAGTATCTTTTCGTTGCAGGACTGTAGATAGAAATGTCTTGCCAGCTAGGTCGCCGACTGTCTTTCTCCATTAACTCTATGATAGGCTTTAGGTCTGGGTCTTCAAGCTGATCTTTTCTTACTTGGTCGTCACTCCATGGATCAGGATCTGAAGATGATGATGTAGCAGTAACTTGACAGGCAGTAGGGATTGTCGTCCCGTACTGTTTCTCTATTCGGGAGCAATAATGGCAATTCTCGGAACAAGGTCTTCTTGATAATGCGTCAGCATTACCGTGTGACAAACCTTTTCGGTGCTTAATCTCGATGTCATATTCCTGGAGCCGCTGTATCCACCTGGCTACCTGGCCCTCTGGATTCTTGAAATTCAAAAGCCAAGTTAAAGAGGCATGATCGGTTCGGAGCAGGAATTTACGGCCGTAGAGGTAATGATGGAAATGTTCTACAGCTTTAACTATGGCGAGCAATTCCTTTCTCGTGACACAATAATTTCGCTCCGACTTTGATAAGCATTTGCTCCAGTATGCGATGACATGTTCGTTACCGTCAATTTCTTGAGATAAAACAGCTCCAACGCTCTCGTGGCTCGCATCAGTGTCAAGTATGAAGGATTTTCCAGGCTGAGGATAAGAGAGAATAGGCGTTGATGTTAAAGCCTCCTTCAGTTGTAGAAATGCATCCTCGCATTCTTTGGACCATTCAAATTTTTGTTTGCTTTCCGTCAGCTTATGCAAAGGTCGTGCAATGTTGGAAAAACCCTTCACAAACTTCCTGTAGTACGTGCAGAGCCCCAGGAAACTTCGCAGCTGATGGACATTTTCGGGGCGGCTCCAATTCTTGACTGCGGATACCTTATCTGGATCTGTTCGTACGCCCTCGGAGGAGATAATGTGACCAAGGTAGTTCACCTCACGGCGGAACAAATTACATTTGGACGGGCTCAACTTCAGGTTGGCTTCCTTCAGCTTTTGCAGCACCTTCCTAAGATTAGTCAAATGTTCCTCAAAACTGCGTCCTATGATGATGATGTCGTCCAAGTAGACAAGACAGGATTCATAAGAGAGTCCTCGTAGCACTGATTCCATAAGACGCTCGAAAGTGGCTGGTGCATTGCAGAGGCCGAAGGGCATCACTTTAAACTGCCACAAGCCTTGTCCGGTTGTAAACGCCGTCTTCTCTCGGTCGTCGGGGTGTATCTCCACCTGCCAGTAGCCGCTCTTTAAATCCAGGGTCGAAAACCACTGGTGTCCGGAAAGGGTGTCCAGAGTGTCATCGATCCGTGGAAGAGGGTAACTGTCCTTCTTGGTGATGTCATTCAGGCGTCGGTAATTAACACAAAATCTGGTGGAACCGTCTTTCTTTCGGACCAAGACGATAGGGGATGCCCAAGGACTGGATGAGGGTTCGATGACGTCATTCTCCTGCATCTCTTTTACGAGGATCTCAACCTCTTCCTTCTTGGCGAACGGTAGTCGTCTTGGATGCTGCTTGATAGGGGGATGATCTCCAGTGTCAATCCTATGCTGCGTTAAATTCGTGCGACCCACATCCTCGGATGTAGATGAAAACACCTGCTTGAAGTTGTCCACCAATTTTTCCGCAGCGTATCTTTGATCCGTCGATAATGGTGCACTCCCAATTAATTTCGAAGTCAAGGACTCGGAAGACACAGTCTCGGAGGAATCAATTCTTCTGATAATGCAGTTTACGGGAGTACAAGTTGCCAACACTTCTCCTTTCTTAATATTCCTCGGTCTTTCACTTACGTTGGCGACTCTCACAGGAACTGCATTGCTTGAAAGGTCCACAAGCGTAGATGCCACTAGTACTCCTTTTGGGCTATTATTCTGGTTAGGATATTCAATGAGGCCGAATTTAAAGCTGTTGTTTTCTTTGATGGAGCCAGGTATTAGTACTTCTGATCTAGAGGGAATCAATAAATCAGTTTGGGCTATTATTTGATGAGCGGATTTTAAGTTATTTTCGGTGTTGAAAATTGCTATGTCTTCCCTCATCGAGTGCAGCTCATTATTTTTAAAGTCGATAGAAAAATCGAATTTTCTCAAAAAGTCCAGTCCGAGAATGAAGGGATCTGTAATGTCAGCGACGAATGCCGTGTGATGGTAAGTGGCGCTCCCGAACATTATTTCTAAGTTCATTTTTCCTTCAATCTCGATTTTGTCACCTGTCACAGTTTGGAGAGTAATGCAGGGCGGCGTCCATAAGATCTTGAGTCCAAATTGACGAGCCACATCAGTCTTAATGATGGTAACGTTGGCTCCTGTGTCCACAATCATTTCGCAGGGAAACCCATTCACATATGCGTAAATGAAGAGTCCGTTGCAGCCGCCACTTCTTGAGGAAATCTGGAAAACTTTGGGATGGGGCTCATTCCAATTTGGCGACCTCCGCCCCGCGAGATTGCCATTGCTTAGTTTTCCTGAGCTGGAGAGGGAGAGGTGCTCTTCCCTCCTGTTTCTTGGCGGGCTTCGCAGTTCCTTCGTACGTGGCCCTCACCGCCACATTTCCAGCACTTCAGTGGTTGTCCACTTTGGTCTTTGCGAGTCTTCTTCAGGGTCTCCGAGATCTCCTTGATTTGTCGCTCAATTTCCGAGAAGCGAGTTGAGTTCGAATCCTGGGCGCTCACTTCCACGCCCCTGATTGAATGGCGATCCTTGCGGGATGTTTGCTGTGCAGCCTCGAACTTCATTGCGTAGACCAAACCGGATTTAAGATCTTTAATGTCCGCCATCCGGAGAGCCGTCTGAATTTCTGGATTTCGCACTCCGTCTATGAAGTAGTTCAGGGCCAGGTTATCGCGAACACCCGAAGGACAGTCCGAGAAGGCGAGATGGGAAAGCCTTTCAACGTCTGCTGCAAAAACTTGCAAAGACTCTCCAGCCCTCTGGAGTCAGGATTTGAGCTGAAGTTGGCTGAATTCTTTTTGGCAAGATTCGCCAAAGCGAAGCTCCAAGGCCGATGATAAGGCTTCGAAGTCATGGTGCTTGTCCTCTGGGAAGGTCTGTAGTATGTCAGCTGCATCCCCTCTCAGCGAGGCTGCAAGGTGACAGGCTTTCGTGGAAGAGTCCCAGGAGTTTGCTTCTGCAACGATGAGGAACTGCTTCTTGTATATATTCCACGAGGTCTTCCCGTCAAACGTGGCCAGTTTGATGGATAGACGGGAAGTTCCAGCTGCAGCAACACAGTCACGTGAGTTGTTGGAGGATGCTGATAACTTCGATTCAAGCTCTTTAATTTTCTTTTCCACGTGGTTTTCTACTGTGGTGATTCGATTCTCAACGCTGTCAACTTTCTCTTCTAGAGCCTCCACTTTATTTTCCACATTGGTAAATTTACTTTCCACCAAACTTTTCATTGACGTTAAATCGCTTTTAATTTCTTCAGCTAGATCATTTTTCAATTGTTCTTGATTAGTTGCCAGATCAATTTTTAATTGTTCTTGATTAGTAGCCAGAGTCGCCATATCATTCTTTATTTGCTCTTGATTTGAAGTTATGCTTGCGGTTAAATCACTCTTTAATTGTTCTTGATTCGCAGCCATGTCATTTTTTAATTGTTCTTGATTCGCAGTCATGTCACTTTTAACAGCGTTGATCGCGTCAAGGAGTTTTTTTTCAGTTGTTCCTCCATTGCTCGAGTAATCACCATAAAATTCTGAAGTCAAAAAGTCCTCAGGATGAAAAGTCCAAGTTCACAGAAAATTCCAAGAAAGTCCTTGAAGATGCCCCACGTTGGGCGCCAAAATTGTAACGAGTTCGTAGCACCTTCAACTTTCTTTAAATGAGCATTCCAATCTTGAGGAAGTAACTATAAATTTATTTACAAGCATTTACACTATTTACAATATGAGCAGGAAACAATTGCCAAACATCCAGCAATTAGGTAGCATGCAGTACACTGTACTCTTAACAATACTCAGCACCACGTATCTAACGTGAACAGTAATTAAGCAATTACAAAAGCAAAACATCGCCCAAGCGAATAGCGAATAAAACGAGTCACCAGAATCAAATCTGAAAACAACTCACTGACTTGTGTTCAAGGCCAGCTTTTTATACACTCAAGGACATTTCTAGCAAAATCTGGAGTATTCCAATTCATTCACAAATTCTAGCGATAAGAAAAAAAACCACGCGAAAATGTCTTCACGCTTATTAAAGTTAGGGCAAGTGTAAAAACTGCAAAGTGTTTCAGGGCCGGTATACAGATGATAAAAGTGATATCTTCAGATACATTTGCAACATGACGTCAGATAAAACCAAAACTAATGAAAATGATGCAAGGCAGGAAAAACAACAACTATTTACAAGATTTGTAACAATATAAAATATTTTCGAGTAATGTTTGTTATGTCTGCTTAATTTCAGAAAATGAAACTATTCGTACACAAAACGTAATTTAGGAGCTACAAAATGCTTATTTTTATACAAAAACCTAATAAAAAAACTCACAATTTTTTAAGAAAAAAATTTTCTGTAGATTCAGTTTATTTTATTTCTTTAGATGTTTTATTTTATGATACCATCTAGTCTTAAAGCGTTGGACGAAAATAACTCATTCTACGAAATGGATAAACTTTTTATGCAGAAACACGTTTTTAGAGTTTTCAAATCTTTACATTTATGTTTTCATTACTTGACATTTTTTGCGACTATTTCAGTCCTAATAGACAATTATAGAGTTCAATAAATAAATAAATAAATAAACATATTAATTAATAAAGTAAATAAACAAATAGATTAATAAAATAAATAAATAAATATATAAATAAAAATAAATAAATAAAATAAAATAAAAAAAGCAATATAATTAAGTAAAGAAGAGACAGAAGATAAGAAAAACCAAATATTATTTAAAATTTTTATAAAATATCCTATTTATATATTTCAAAACAACCTTCCCGTATTGAATGCAACGATGAAGCATTTTTTTGTGTTTCATATATGCACCAGTAGAATTGAATTTATCTGGGATATTTTATTTCATTAAAACATCTTCCTTGCACTATTAGGCTTAAACACTTAAAAAAAAAAAGTCTCATTATGCGCTGAAATTGATATCTTCATAATTTAATAAGGATTGATGTTCCAGTAATTCTTGAGGAATAATAGCTCTTAAAGGAAGCGTTTCATAGCAATTTTTGCAAGAATTCATTCCAATTAAACGCGCAGATGCGTTCTAACTAAATTATGCGCTATGTTTATCATCCGGCACTGTTTACTCTAAGTACGAGGGAAAAAAATCATTTTCACAATCAGAGAGGAAGCGCCCTGATTTGATTAATGACTTGAGTAGAATTTTTCTATTGACTCTTTTTCTGCTGTTGGTAAATAAAGTAAGTTTTCTGATTAATTGCAGGAGGATAATGTAGAAAACTCTTTAAAATGAAAATTTTGGAAAATGAATGCTTTGAGTTAATTTGAAATCGTACATTTTTTCCTTAACCGGTAATAAACATAGCATGTTCTAAAATGGTAACTTCCTCAAATTAACTTTTTTATAATTATAGAGCAGGGGAGAGCGGGGCCAAAAGTTTAATTTCTTAATCAAGCTTAAAATTCGTTGGGAAAACTTGGTTCTAGAATGAATAATCCCGAGGTCAAAACCTAGTATGATATCGCACCCTTGCTACAAAAGTGCCACAACTCAAAAATTGTAATTTTTGAGTTATGACCGTCATTAGACGTAGTTTACACGTCTCTACCAATCTTCAAAAGAGCCAGAAGTTGCATTGAAAAATCAGCTGCCAAAGGGCAGTTATGGCGTTTTGTTGTTATCAAGATGCATAGGACCCCTTCCACTGAAATGCCACATCTTGAGTTGTCGTCCAGCCGTCGTAGAGTAAGGTGCGCAACTAACAATCATAGTTTGAGATGTATCGATCTTCATATTGACAAATTCAAAAATACTAAAATATGCCTAGTCAGCCCGGGAACAGTTTTTTGAAATTCCTGGAAAACGTAGTTTTTTGAGTTGTGGCACTTTTGTAGCAAGGGTGCGATATGTCCCTTTGATGTATAGACTTTTTTTGCGTTGTTTTTCGGAAGATTTTTTAATAATTAGTTTTATAGTAAGTAAAGCCAAGAAGGAGGAACTAACAAATACTTGAGGCAAGTTGTTAAGGGAATGGAGCAAATTTCCATTCACCAAGTTTCAATAAATTCTGGTATTTCAGAGTGAAAGTATACTACTTGTAAAAACAAGGTTTTAAAGAATGAATCAAAGTAATGACAAGAAAACAAAATGCTATAGATATGCCTCTATTAAAAATTAAAATCGTCTGCTTGATTTTTCTTTTACATAAAGAAAAATTTCGAGACTAATAGGAACTTTCATATTTTATGACGTTTGTGCAAACATTTTTATGGGCCTTTTAAGTTTGCTGTTTTTCTATAAGTATATTATTTTTATTTACAAGTAAATGCATTTTCATTCATTTTATAAATATATTTCCTGCACAGAAAAGGAAAATCATTTCCCTGTTCCTAGAAAGTTTTATAAATTTCTTCTGAGAAGGTAAAACTAAGATATTTTTCATAAAGGGATAAAGCGCAAGCTTCTGAAGTTAAATTTTATGCATACTTTTTATCATATTTCTACTATGATTTTTTATTGTATTAATCCTTACAATTTGCTTTAAAAGTATGAAGATTTTTCAGAACATTAACAGCTATTTAATATAAATTTTTAAGAGTTGAATATTTTTATTTTCGAGAAAAATATTGCAAAAAGTGTGTCAATCTGGAAAGAGAAAGAAAATAAATTGAAAGAGAGCTTTTCAGCTTCAGGAAATGCTGTATGTATGAGTGATAGAGATATACCCGCAAAAAAATGTTTCAAAAAGTAGGTGTTTGAAGTTCAATATTCGAAAAAAAAAAATAGTTAAAATAGAAAATTCCTGCACGCTGGAAAAGTGAGACTTAATTATCTCTTTTTTCAAATTTCTTTTTTTTTAATAATTTAGTAAATGTAAAAGACCGTTACAAGTTTTTTTGCGATTGAATACTCTTTCACAAGTATTTAATTACGCAAATGTGTACATTTTGAGTTTTTTATACTTTTGAACAAAATATCTACGAGAAAAGGCGTATTTAAACGTTTCTTATTTTTTAGCTCAGATCCATGGATACAACTTAATGATCTCGGAAAAGGAAAACATTTTAAAAGAAATTGCCAAGTAAAACTATTCCTTTAATAAACAAGAAAAGCTATATCAACAGGTATTAGCCTGCTGATTTGCTTTAAATATTAAATTAAGCGATATATTTATCTTGCTCAATATAAAATAATGCAAGCAAAAGTTAATTCGGTGTAGGAAAATAAATGTTTTGAGAAATAATTTTTATTTTTCGTTAAAAGAGATAAAATACTTTTCTGAATATAAAAGCGGTTGGGGTTGCAGATGTAAATATATAATAATATTTAAAAATAGAAAGTTAAAATTTTTCGAACTTAATGCAGACAAGATATCATTGTTATGAATAGAGGAACGACAATTTGCGTCAAGAAGCTTTTAATTATCTATCTCGAGTTTAGTTAAGGTATATCAAAGGAGTATTAATGAGGAAAAAATGCCTATCCACCATTGATAAAAGTGTCTTACTCAATGTTAAAAACTTATCAGGAATATCAAAGAAAGTGGGGAATGTCATTCTTTCAAATATATAATTAGTACTAGGAATGCACCAATTAATTTAAAATGCAATAAATATATCATAATCGACCAATTTGAAGATTAATTGGCTGATTTTTTTTTAATATTAGTTTAAAGTGTACTTTAACCATAAAACTATGATAAAAACTCATGAACATCTAATAAATGAAATGTTCTACAACCCTTACCTGAAGTATAAAAGTATACACACACAGAGTGAACACAAAATAATATCAGTTCAGTGCGTAAAAGTGAATGGAATATTAAAAGATATCCCTTAGGGCCCTGCTCCACATCAGCGTTAAACGCGACCGAAACCGAAAATCCGAGTACTTTCCATAGGAACACTATGTAATCCATTTTACGTTTCTGCTTTATTTTTCCGCTTTACGCCGATGTAGCGCAGGGCCCTTACAATCGATATTCGTATGTAACTTCAGGAATAATTTAAGTACTGAACTTTTGAATTGAAAAAAGAAAACATGAGTATTTTGATGAATGTTTAATTAGTCACATTTTTGACAACCAACGAGGGGGGGGGATCTAATTTTTAAACAAAATAATTTAAATATGCCTCTAACATGAGACGACAATACATGAATCTGTACCTCCAAACCAGAACGGTGTAGAATTTAATTTTATTACTGCAATGTATGTATAATCTTTTTGAGTATCGACCCTTGAAAACGTTGTTCTATCAAATAAATTCCTTCACAAGTATTTAGTACTAGTGGATATGCCCGGCGTCGCACGGGTTAAAATGCCACATACAAAATTCATGAAAGTATTTTGCTGTAACAACAATAAAATAGGTGAGCCTTAAATTGATAATTCATTGTTAATCGTAAATTTTGTCGGAAAATACTCATATTTAAATGTGTTAAGTTTATCAATTTGTATGATAAAAGGCTTATCTCTGTGGCGGCGTACGCTAGCCATTACGCCTCCCAGGTGAAATGCTAACAAGAAATGATGATCAGACCATGGACCTAACATCCATGGACTGATCATCATTTCTTGTTAGCATTTCACCTGGGAGGCGTAATGGCTCTCCATAAACTAGCTCAGCTGCTGATGCGTTAAGGTCCTCTTTAATGGCACTGCGGATACCAAGAAGAACCATCGGAAGCGCTTCCAGCCATGAAGAGTCATTATGGCACATCAAGGAGGCTTTCAGTTGGCGGTGAAAACGTTCCACCATGCCATTGGAACATGGATGATAGCTTGTGGTACGAGAGCGCCAGAAACCGGAGTATTTTCCTAGCTGCGAGAACAATTGCGCCTCAAATTGTCGCCCCTGATCTGTTGTGATGGTTTCGGGACAACCAAATCGAGAGATCCATCCAGTGACAAAGGCGTGGGCGACATCTTCCTTTGGTGAAGAACTACAAATACTTGATGACTGCCGTTGACCGCTTTTCTCGATGGCCAGAGGCTTGGCCACTGGAAGGGATCACAGCCGAAGAAGTCGCCCACCCACGCCTTTGTCACTGGATGGATCTCTCGATTTGGTTGTCCCGAAACCATCACAACAGATCAGGGGCGACAATTTGAGGCGCAATTGCTCTCGCAGCTAGGAAAATACTCCGGTTTCTGGCGCTCTCGTACCACAAGCTATCATCCGTGTTCCAATGGCATGGTGGAACGTTTTCACCGCCAACTGAAAGCCTCCTTGATGTGCCATAATGACTCTTCATGGCTGGAAGCGCTTCCGATGGTTCTTCTTGGTATCCGCAGTGCTATTAAAGAGGACCTTAACGCATCAGCAGCTGAGCTAGTTTATGGAGAGCCATTACGCCTCCCAGGTGAAATGCTAACAAGAAATGATGATCAGTCCATGGATGTTAGGTCCATGGTCGATCGGCTCCGTTGTTACATGGCCCGACTGCGGCCTGTACCGGGGTCACGGCACGGCTTACGTCGAACTTTTGTACACAAGGACTTAGCTACATGCACGCATATGTTTTTAAGAGATGATACAGTACGAAACTCGTTAGTTCCTCCCTACTTAGGTCCCTACCGAGTGGTCGAGCGCAACGACAAAACGGTGGTCCTCAAAATTGGTGTCAAAGACGTTAGAGTATCCATCGATAGAGTGAAACCCGGTTACACACTCAACGATGAGCAGGATCAAGCAGCGACAAACCACTCCCAGGCTCTCCCAAACCTGAACTCTTCTGCTGACTCAGGGTCTACCTCACCAAAACAAAATAATAAGCTGCCTGGCATCCTCAAGACTCCGGGCTACACTACACGTTCAGGTCGCCACGTCCGGTTCAAAATACCGTATGTTGGAACCATATACTACCCAGGGGGGTATTGTGGCGGCCAAAAGATTTGAAGTGAAGATATTTTGATAAAGATGATCTGATGACGGTAGCGCGAGCTCATGGAGCGAGCGCAAACGTTCGATAAATAAATGAGAAGATTTGTATAACAGACAAGGTTTTACAGTTGTAATCTACGTTAATAAAAGATATATTTTACACTAAATCTCTATTACTCTATCAACTCAAAATTGAAAGAAATTGGCCATTTTGAGACGAAAAATTTGAATTTTGCGCTTTTTGGATTTTTTTAAAATTTCAAAACCCCGCCTATGTGAATTCTAGTGCACCAAGGAACCTCTGTGCCAATATGGATTTGTATAAGGAACAAACATACAAACAAATATACATACTGTCTAAAATTTTTTCGTGCGACCTCCGCCGCATATGCGCACGGGCCAAGTCTCTTCTGACTTTCTCGAAATAGGGTGGAAAAGCAACGAGGAAGTAGTAAGCGAACAAAAGCTGACGGCATCGGGAAGTGCGCATCCTAAACCTATCTCCCCTTTTTCAGATGGAATCGTTCGTGGCTGCCAGGGGCACAATACGCAAACAGACAGTACAGCCATTTTTATACATATAGAAGGCTAAAATAGCGCAAGCCAGATTCTTTGCATGCAACTGGCAATCTTTTTCGCCCTCTCCAAATTTGCAAAAATGAGATACATTTTTTTTTAACAAGGAAAAATGCAAACACAAGTATAATATGTAGTACAAAAGTGTAGTGAGTTAAAAGAACAATTATTATTTTATAGAATGCAATATGTTTAAAAAAAAATTAGTTACTATATTTTTTTTAATAAATTAGTTATTCAACTATGAATAAAGATATACATAAAGACAATGTTTCAATATTTTTAATGTGTCAATATTGTTCTCTTTGACATTATACTTTTAGATAATATCTCATTTTCGCGAAGAATAAAAGTCTTGAATTACTGCAATTAGTAGTTTCAAGGCTACTAATAATTGGAAAAAATCAAATTACTGATAAATAAGAGCGGTCACTATAGCCTCACCCTGTTTTTTATTATTATTATTATTAATAATCTAGTTAATATCACTACAATGTGCTAATTACAAAATTTTATTAATTTAAATTTATTTTTAAAAAATTGATTCGAAGATATTGAATGAAATTTTAAAATATTTTGGAAAACAATGCAGTAAACGGTAGAAAAAAAAATCGAACATTTCTTCTAATTTCAGACCAACAAGAATTTTAAAAAATATATCAAAAGCTGAAAAAAAAATCAAGACTAAAATTTTGAGAAGGAAATTTGCCAACCTTTAATTTTAAAACATAAATGATAACAAATCAAGTTTTAAGCAAACTAGAAAATAAATGCACAATTGCATTAGATAGTTTAAAATACGGATGTTTGATTGTGATTTATTTTACAAGGCACCGTTTATTTTTCAAGCATACCTTCACTTTGCCTTCTTTGTTCTCGATCACACAATTTATTTTTGAAATACTTTTGTGGCGTCTCGGAGAAGACATTTCGAAAAAAACTAAATTTTTTAAATCCAATATTCTTTCAAAGTTTATTGGTGCAACAGACAGAGAAAACAATCGTCAGGCACACATTTCTTCATCCCACAAAACTACTTCCATTTTTCTTTAATGTTTAATTAATTCATTTATTTATTAGTTAATTTTTCTTACCGTTCTTATGTTCAGTATTTATAGAAACATAAAGTATTTTTTCATTTCTTAGACTAGTATTCTTCTTTTTTTTCTTCTTTTTTTGTACCATTGAGGAACTGTAAACGGACATAAGAATAGAAATGACGCTTGGTAGGCTTTGGTGCGCACCTAACCTGCCACTAGTTTTAAAACGGTAAAGGGTGCTGGATTTTTACATAGTAAAATAGTTGATAAGGCATTCAAATTGAAACAGTCAATAATAGTTTTTTTGAATTTGTAGCAACAATAGTAATGATGATAACCTGCACGTACGTAAAAAATAGCTTCAAAACTTGTAAATCACTGCTCAGAGACATATTGGTGAAGGATGCCAAACTATTTGATTTTAAGATACAACAAAGATGAAAGCTTGTCGACTAAAGTTAGCTCAAAGCACAACACAAACATAATTCTCTTCTTCCTGTTTTGGCAGCTTTCTCTTAACACACAATGAAGAACTCGCTTCTTCTGTCATCTAGATTTATTACCTGGGTAATATCATTGATGCATGACGTTTTGTTTGAACTTCCAATCCAGAAAAATGAGCAAAAAGGAGAACACACCAATGAAAACATCGCGTCCAATCATCGAGGAAGTGTCATAGGGATTTTATATGACGCTGACAGCAACATTTGTCAAAAATGGTTTGTGGTGGTATTAACAGTTTTATAGTAAAATATCTGATACCGAGTGATAAATGACTCTTTTGTTCGCAGACATTCTGTCAATAACCAACAAATGCGGGATACAGTGTATTAAATGTATTTTTTCTCTTAATGTATCATAAAAAATAAACAATAACTAATACTCAATATGGTTCATTAGTTAAAGTATGTAATGTGTATGTGTCATTTATTTGAAAGCTGACAAGTACGTGGAAGTATAATACGTGTAGTAAGCAGTACAGGTTTTTGGGACTCAAAATGTAGGGGAGAGTGGTAATGAATGGGCCACTTTTTGGTTCTGAATTTTTGTAATTTTTTCTAACACTTTGTTTTAACTCTAAAATGGTGTTTTAGTTACTTTACTTATCTGGCTATCTAAAAAAGTCATAAAAGTTGGATTAGCACCTGTCTATAATGAATTATAATAGAAAATAAAAATTTTGAAATTTGGCCCATTCAACCCCACCTATGGGGTTGAATGGGCCATCGAAGGTAATGAATGGGCCACTAAATGAATTCAATGAAAACATGTGGATTTAATCTTTTATTTGCTGAATATGACCAAATAAATGTGGCACTTGACATGATGATACAAAATCATACTGATTTAAAATTATATAAATATCAAAAATGATGCAATTACAATAAAACTGATGCATACCAATTGTAGCAGAAAAATGACTAAATAATGAGATTGTAAGAAATAAATAACATCAAATATACAGATAATACACACTATGATTTAATGAAATTTATATATTTCAAAAATAATATTAAAAATCACTTTCAAAAACTTCATCTTCATTTTCAAACTTGTCAAAATTCAATTTTTTTTTAATTTACTAGACTTTGGGAATAAGAAATATCTAACTTAAGTTAAGAGAAAGAAAATGAAATTGTACTGTGAGGAATATAATATGAAGGAGAGAGGGGGGCTTTTTCAAGCCACGCACTGCGACCAGATGTCTATTGTACTATAGGAATATAATATAGATCTGCAAATTATGTTTAGAAGTTACTACAAACCTATTTTGACGACAGTAATATTAATCTATGAGTCAGCTGTGTTTCATATTAATGCGAAAATCCAAAGAAAAGGAAGAAAAACAATATTTAGGTGGCCCATTCATTACCATGACATAGTGGCCCATTCAGCCCCACCTATACTTTTGGAATACATTTAGGTTTTTTGAGTACATTGAATTTAGATAACATCAAAATACATCTTAAGATTAGTTTATAGATATGGAAAGACTAGCTTATACATATGTATGCAGTGAAATACTTGGTACATTTTAGCTAGGAAATGTTTTACTAAAAAGGGAAAAACTTACTTTTCAGTCAGATTCTTGACCATGCCACTCTAGTTTGAAAATGGCTCAGCGCAAACGAATGAAAATTGGATGAGTTTAGTAGAACAAATAGCTACATCTATTGGTGGCATCAAAAAAAAAATCCATGCAAATACTTTTTCATATTTTGTTAGTGGCCCATTCATCACCATGGCCCATTCATTACCACTCTCCCCTAAATAGCTACTAAATAACTAAAAAGAAGTTTTTAAATTTGTACATTATTTTTCTTATAATTTTTTTTACAATATCTGCATTTACTACAATTTTTATTGGCACAATCAACTGTTTTATGTTTTGTGTTTTAAACAGATGTGATACTAATATTTTTTTATATATTAAATTTAAGTAGAAAATGCATATAGCATAGTTGAAAACATCGTATTGTAAAAAGTTGAAATTTTGTATATACGACCTGTATGATATCAATTAGTGATCAGCCTTTTTGATGTTATTAACCAAGCTTTCAGAAATTCTGACAAGGCATTATACATTTATTTATTCACGCAGCCCTACTCAAAAAGAGTTCGCCTCGGAAGTAAGAGTTTTATTAACTAAATCTTACACAGTTTTTATTAACTATATTCTTCGTTGTTTGCAATCAGTTACTCTATTGGGATATCATTATATTTTAAGCACCAATCAGTGTTACTTTAAACTTTTATGCTGTTTATCATTTCAAGATATATTCTTATAAATTTTTTGGGTGCATTTAATTTTTACCCTTTTTATGCGTTTTATGTGTTGTCATCTCTGTATTTTTTCCTGTGCAATCAGCACATGAAATAAATAAATACTACTGAGATGAAAAGAAAAAACACATTAGACAATGCTGTAGCTCAATACCTAAAAAATGTACGAATACTATTTTTATAATCACTTTTTTTTTTGCAAATTTGTGCATCCATTGGGGGTTACCAAATTAACATGAGAAGTTAGAAAATAAGGCGATTTTACATTTTGCGTAAATTTCAAGTGATCACTCCTTGCTCAAATGGTGCAAAACTATACTTTAACAAAAATATTCATTTTATTCTCCACAAATGTTTTTTTTTTTTTTTTTACTTTCAGTTTTGAGTGAACATTTTTAAATACATCTTTGTGATGTTTGTACTTTAGTTTATAAAATAAAAAAATTCTTGATTAAAGGATATTAATCTTTAATTCTAAATCTTAATTTTTTTTCTCACAATATTCCTTTTCATTAATCTACAATGATGGGTTTAAATACAGATTTTATAAATAAAATTAACTCTATTTCTTACATACCAATTCAGAAAAAAGATAGCAAATGCTTCAGCTGTTTCCAAATTATTTGTTAAGAAAGTAAAACGTGATCTGGATAGAAATTTCATAATTCTACGACACAAGAAGGGAGATTTGAGGCAAGAAAAGTATAAAGTATACCAACATCTGCATCGTCAAATAAATAAATAAATAAATAATAAATAAACGTGTTGCGAGACTTATCTAGTTGGTATAAAATGTTTGGATTGTTTTTTTCTAACCAAACTGTCTAAAGACGGCTGTCCGTAGAAAAAATATCAGGGCATTTTTATGCAGAAAAGTAAATGTCATGCTTCGGCTCCAGAGAATTAGCAAATGAAGTTTTAGGAGCAAAATGAAGTAAGTGAAAGATTTATTTTTCCTCTTATTCGTTTTGACCTTGCTTTCAAACAATAAAGTTATATTTTCTTAATGTCATGGGTGCTTCTCAGAAAATGCAAACTTTGAATTTCATGTTTACGCAATCATTGCGTAGCTAAGCTCCAGTGATAAGCATGTTGTAAAAATTGAGAAGTTTCTTATCGGCACTAAAACGGCCAGGTAGGCCACTTCACGGTAAAAGAATGCTAAATACTCTTGTTTTTTTTCTTTTTTTTTGGTTTTTAACTAATTCCTTTGAGCATTGGTTTTGTATAAATATTGGTGAACATTCTGCAAAGAAAAAAAAAAAAGAAAGAAAGAAAAAAAAAACGTTATCTTATTTTGTTTCTGAGAAAATTTCAAACATACCTAAAACAAATAACCATGACATACTTTTGATTGCATTTTTATTTAACTATTTCTTACGAAAGGCGGGAAAATAAGCGTGTGACCTTCGGTCATACCTTTTTCAGAGAAATAATCATTTGTGTTTTCGAAGCACTTTTATTTTAGAAGCTTCGTTTCTTGTTCTTAAATGGCTTAAATGGCGTAAAATACATTCCGTCCATTAGGATTCAACTGAGTGTACGTGAAAGATGTTTGAAATATATTTTATATTTGCTTTATTTAAATGACTCAAGTTAAACTGCATCTTTTATCATTCATATTAGAGCGAATATAAAATGCATTTCTTGTCTAAATACATGCTCATACAAAATTTATAGATTTTATAAAGAATTGTAATTTTGCCAGTTTCCTGCCGTTCTAGTTATAACCGATTATCGGCGGTTCTAGTATTAAAATAGTAGTTTATCTCATATCAGTTCAAAGTTAACTAAATTTATTTTACAGCTCAGGCTAGAGGGGAAGCAATAATTAATAAAACAAAATAAAACCTATAAAAGTTTTCGAAACCGATAAAAGGTATTTAATATAGCTTTTATATTAAAAAGTTCTTACGGATTAGTCTAAAAAGGGTTAACCTATTATTAACTAATTTTTCTAAGTCTGCTCTAATTAAACTGAAGGCTGAGATTTAGTATGCTTTAAATAAACTCGCCAGTTTTGAAATTAACGGAAAATCTTCTGTCTAGAAAAAAAAGTCTCTTTTTACATTTGTGAAAATAAAAGAATGTTAGTACTATCTTCTGAGTACTTGAAAATTTATAAAAGATGAACAAAGACATCCAAGTAAAGGAATGCAATTAAAAACCTTGAAAGTTAAATCACTTTAAGCTTCTATATATGGTAATTAAAATCTCCATTCATCCATAATGGTCAAAAGAGAAAGAATTTTATTTCAGTGGAGCAAGATCAAAAGAAAGTGATAAAGCGGGCACTTAACACTAATGGTCTTAATAAAAATTTGATTCGCTATGTTTTTCTCTTTTAAAGTCATAAGTATTCATGAGGGGAAATAAGCCCCAATTTTTAAAAACGAAGTTACACTTGCTGAACATATAATTTCTTTTCCTTCTCAAACACTTCACATTTTTTTATACACATCCATAAATTGACATTCTTTTTCACTTTTTAGCTTATCATTGCCTTTTTTTAAATTAGTAATTGCATTTTTTTACGTATCTTGTTAATGGAGCTTTAAGTATGAAATTTTTAGTCTTTTCCTAAACTGATATTTTGATTCAGTAAGTAATAAAATTTTAAAAAGATAAGATTAATGTATCATTTAAGCTGACAACCAGTTCAAAATCAATTTTACTCATGGTTTCAAAAAAAAAGTGTCGGATTTTTCTCCTCAAGAAAGAATAAGTATATCTCCATTGAATATTCATTTTATCGATAAAATTAAAAATGTCCTACTAAAAAGTATGGAGTTAATTGAAATTCCTTCTGACTTTCTGCGTCAGTTATTGGACGTAAATTTTTAATTATTGGTAATGAAATGTTCAACCACATATTTGAAACACACACTTGAAAAATACAATGTTTGCAACTTTCAGTTTTTTCTTCCTTAAACCTAAAAGCTTATAATATTTTTAAAAAACTGGTGTGTAACTTTTTCCTTCCAATTGTATTTCTTTACTTCAAACGTAAGCTACTTTTGCCGTGTTTTACTGAATTTCTTTCCTCTTAAATATATTATCGTTAGTTGAATTTATTCATTTGCTGTTCAGATATTGCTTTCATCTGATTTGAGTAATGTATTTGATAAAAATACAGTAATTAAGGAGCTCTTTGTCAAAGGACGTTCAGCAAGTCAATTCTGTTTTATATTTTTTCTCTAACTTTTTAGGTATTTCCTCAATACATGATGACAGAGTTATATTAATTAGTAACAAAAAAAAATAAAAAATAAATCTAAATCAGAAAAAAATTAGTTTATAAAACAGCATAAATAGTTTCTTAGAACAGGTTTAGAAGTAGAGTCGCGAGCTTTTTTTAAAACAAACCTTCACGTGTCCACTGGATATAGTTTAACAAATTCCAAGCAATCATATTTTTAGAAATCATATTGAAATTAACCCATTAATGCCTGACATTTTTTCCCCAAAGATATTTTGTATACTGGTTACAAACAGTGTTTAATGGACAGGAAAAATAATAAGAAAAATATTATGTAAAAAATTATTTTTTTATTAGGGAAAGAAGAATCGTCCTTTAAAAGTTACGACAAACCCCACAGGGTATATACTTTTTTTCCTAATTTTTTTTCTGCCTACGATATAACATTTAAAAAAAACATTTTTTAGAAGAAATAAAGTCAGCAATTAACATAAACTGGGAAGCTAGGAATAACTTTGGAAACTTAGCTTTTGTTCTTGAGAGTGTGAAAGATGCAATTTTTGATAAAGGTCATATTAAAACTGCCACAGAACACACTTTACAAGGGTTGTGTGCTGCAATATGTCAATAACGAATAGAAACAATACCAAGGTACTAATTGAACACTATTATTTGGTTGAAATGTTCATTTTGGGGAAATTCAGACCCTTTTTTGGACCGTCCCTAAAATGGGACGCTAGGCATTAATGGCTTAAAAAACACAAGCATTTGAATGCTTTTATTTTAACAACTTTTATAAAACTCACTAGTATTTATGTCACAGTTCATCAATCAAATTTAATGTTTTAGTGTACACATATGGACTTAAATGAGAGGACCATTATCAAGCTGTCAGAAACATGGTTCTTGATCAAAGTGTTACATAAATACTTAGGTTTATAGTAATATTCGTAGTCTACTGGTAATTATTTATAAGCAAGTATTTGGAATTGAAGCTTATTATTCTATCCCGTACTCATGAAAGTTTGAAGTTGTCAGAATAAACACATTTAAATTTATGAGTCTTGTTGATTAATGTGTATACACTGTAATAGACAGCCAAAAGTGAAACTACGGAATTCAAAAACATTTCCTTCAAACTCGTACACGTTCAACAAGACCTTAAAATGCCACGATTGTGACATATTTGAAAATATTACAGAAATGTCAACGGCAATATTGCAAACTGCTTCAATAACTAAACGAATAATTAGTATTTATTAGCAAGTATTTGGAATTGAAGCTTATTATTCTATCCCGTACTCATGCAAGTTTGAAGTTGTCAGAATAAAAACATTAAATTTATGAGTCTTGTTGATTGATGTGCATACTCTGTAATAGACGGCCAAAAAGTGAAACTGCGGAATTCAAAAACATTTTCTTCGTACTCGTACACGTTCAGCAAGACCTTAAAATGCCACGATTGTGACATATTTGAAAATAATACAGAAATGTCAACGGCAATATTGCAAACTGCTTCACTAACTAAACGAATAATTACAGATATTTAACTTAATGATGAAGAATTTATGAATCTTATTTCCTAACATTTCACGGGAGCAATTAGGAGTGCGAACATTTTAATGTCGTTTCCTCCAAATGTTGCAATTATTTTCCGGATTCTTCTAAGGGAGCCTCGAAGCAGTTTTCAAATAAAATATTTACGTAACTAATTCATAAAGTTCGTAATGCACTTTCTTGTATTAAAGCGCCCTTTGAGGTCCTAATTAAAACACGTAAACACAAAGTGTGCATTTTGCTTAATGATGGAGCAATTATGACCGTGTGCAAATGAAAGATCAATTTAAAATGCAATTAATCTTGGGTCTCAAAAGAGAACAAATGAAGGTATTACTTTTAAAACTGATTATTTTTAGAATTACCACAATTTCATTCACAAACCTTGCGACAGGTTACAGGAGACAGCTTTATAAATGGAGAAAAAAGAAAGGGCAACTTTTGTCAACCTTTTTGTAATAATCTAACAGTATAAAGTTGTTTTTAGGCAAGAAATTTTCTTAATCATTTGCAATGAAAACTATTTCAGGTTTCACAAGGTCGAGTTATGCGGTACAAAGCTGTACTGCTTAAAATAAAGACAGTGCAAACTGTGCGTACAACTCTACAAAACATTGAACGTAATCCTCACAGCTGATGCTCTCTATTATGAAGAATTAAACACGGGCAGTTTTAAATTGTAATATATAAAAGCATGAAAATTTCAAGATTGTCGAGACAAAATATATTTCTTGCTGCGTCATATATATTTCCTCCTACACCTGATTATTTTTTTCACTTTACTTCATTATTTTACTTATCATTTTACTCTTAAAAATGTCATGTTCAATATACTTTTTAAAATTTTAGGTCTCAAAAAATTATACAGAATGAATCAAATTCGTCATTAAATGCTAAGTTGCGTTCAACATTGGGGATAATGTAAACATATTTAAGAACTAAGATACATTTATTTTCATCAAAAGTAGAAACTGGAAACTCCAAATAGGAGGTTAAAACACAACTAAGCAACCAATTTAATTTATTTCACCAAATAAAATGTTGTTTTTAATTAACAATGCAAAATCTATAAAAATTTTAAACAGTAAATTATGAACTGATTTTCATTGAAATAACAACTATTATGACCTTAAAACTGTGTACAAATCTTTTAAAAAAGAAGCCATACGAAAATAAAATAAAATGAAATTTTCTAAAACCGCACTCATCGAGCAAAGAGCTTTTATTACCTTGGGTTCAGGAAGAAACTTATAATTGCAAAGGATACTATTTGTTTCAAAATGTTTTTGCATCTATAAAAGAACATTTATATCCTCCAAAACTGCAATTAAAGCTCATAACGTCCTTGACATCTTGAGGCTCTCATTAATGTGCTCCCATTAACGAGACTTTACCCCTTGCCCTAAATTTTGCTTCTCAGACTTTTAAATGCGAATAAGAAGTGAGGTAGCATTTTGCGCACTTCCGGAATTAATAAAACACGTAATTTATTGCTTCGTATTATGTTGTGTGAGGCGTTCTTAAAAGCGATGAAAATTAATTTTAAACGCATAAAATTTCGGAACTTGCAATTAGTAGACAGGAATGTAAATTTATGTAAATGAACCGCAATATTTATGCGTGGTTATTTTTTTTAACGAAAAAGTCAGCGGATCGGAAAGTTATTTTGCAGTTTTAGTTTATCTTGTTAGTTCTTGTTTACTAAAATATATTTTAGAGGTTGTATTATGTTAGAAGAATTTTGATTTCAGTAATAAATTATTTTTTATGCATCATGTTCTTTTACTAGTTAAGGACGAAATAAGCAAATGGTGTAGCTATCATGGAAAGAAAACTTTAAAGACAATTATAGATTGGTATACTTAAAGTGAAAATATCAATAATACTATTTTTTTTTTTTTTTGAGTTTGACCCATGTTAAAATCCATGTGATGAGCTTTGATAGTTTGTGACTCTATTATTTTCTTATTTAAAAAGACTAAAATGAACAAGTTGCTGAAACAATACAAAATAAATCGATGGCAAAACCAGTCAGTCAACGGTTATTTGACAAGCCTCTGGTTATGTTCGAACAGCGAAACTGGTCGCACCAATTGCACCAGTGACTAATCAGGCGCGTTTTAATAGAACTAACAATCAGCCAATCGTGTATGAAAACACATTATAACAACCATCGCACTAACCGCTGAGGTCATCTAATCAACCTACCGGGTTAACCGGTGTCTCTATTCAAACACAAGCTTTGATGTTATTAACACGTGCTAAACTTTAAAATGCATGAAACCAGAGGGGCAAAATCGAACGTTTAATGTGTTTAACATACTGTTTTGTTTCCAGCCCACCTCGGAGATATTTGCGATGGAAGCATTAATATATGCCAGCCACCTTGTTTAGTGATCAGAGAAGTCTGACAGAATGGGCAGATCCCGGGTTGGAGTACTGCATGTATGTATGTTCACTCTTTTGTAATTGTCATTTCTTTGTGTGAATATGTTATTGTGGTATGAATGGTAGCCTTTCCTATAAACGGGTCCCTATGACATGTGTGTACTGTGGAAGTCGTACTTCATACCAAATTACGGTAGAGTAGGAAAAGTAAAGCAACACTCCCCAAATTGCTAACGTGGCTCCCATAAAACGACAACAACAACAGCCAGAGTCAATATGAAATGTCTGCCTTTCTAAGCTAATACTCAATTTATTTCAGTATTCAGTATTGAGAAATGAATCGCAATAGTATGGAGTAGAAGCCCTCAGAGTCCTCTGAAATGCTACATTCAATAAGTTTCGTCTTGCGAATCAACTACACTTATTACTATATGGTGATATTTTTAAGAATATATTTATTTGAATAGATATCATGAAAAAGCTCCAAACATGATTGTTCCGAATAAATAAATTAACATTCGGCAAATGTTAATCGGAAAGAAATAAAAGTCTGCGTCTGTCTACAGTCCCTATGTCCTTCACAATTGATAAAACTATCTTCAAATGTTCCGCAAATATAATTAGAAGGTTACTACAAAGTATTTATTATTATTATGATAGCGATATATTGATATCCAAAAGTAGTGCACGGACAACGATGACAAACATAAATATAGAAATCCCAAACTTGTCAAGATTTATAATGCTATTAACCAAGTGGTAATACGTGCTCAATGTTTTAAACATGGCGACAAAACATGAAAAACGAATATTTTTTACGTACGTGTTATTTCCTGGTTGCGTCCAGATTCGTCTTTAGCTATGTTCTGGTTTCTCATCACTGGCATAGGGATGTTGTCCTCAAAATGTTCTAATGCTTTAGGTACTGAATATGCACAACGAGGCCTTTAATATTACATCGAATCACTTTAAGAATAGAGTAAAATCACGCATATTTTAACACAATAACAACAGTAAAAAAAATCTGGTATGGACCCCACACTACTTCCTTTTACGTGTAAATTTCTTAGTAGTTGTCTTAAATGTTAAAAAAAGTGCTTGGAGTGAGCAAGGTAACAGTTCAAATATTTACACCCCTAATCTGCCACGAAACAATGCAAAAAATGTTTTACAATGGTTAATTTTCTGAATATTGCCGATTTTAATATCATTCAGTGAATGTTTCCCAAAATATCGCCAATATCGCAAAGTTGAACCCAAATTCAAAAATAATTTCAAACACTTGGCAACCAAAAGCTTGGTGACATATCTCCAAGTGGTCGCGCCAATTCATATAATTTGGGTCTGCATTGAAATTAACACTGATTTACCCCAAACACCGGGCAAAACACCCCCTAAGGAACATTCGAATGCAACCACAAGGGGAGATGCACAACTAGACCACCCTCAGAGCCTACATACCAAACTAGAAACTTCTACAGCATATAGATTTGAGTTATGCGACACACATACATACATACGCACATACATGCGCACATACATGCGCACATACAAACGCACATACATACGCACATACAGACGTCACGAGACAACTCGTCGTAAGTAACTCGGGGGTGGTTGAAAAGGATTTTTCTGCTGTTTATATGTTGGTAGGTACATATGCACGTACCGACAGGTAGAAAAAACTACTGAATATTCATTCGAGGGTGAGCAAAATCAAATTTAGACCCAAATTTGAGCGATTTTTTTTCGCGATCACAATACTTCCTTTACTACGTAAAAGGAAGTAAAAAAAAGGAAATCGTGTTCTTGTTTTAAGGTAATTCAAAAACTCTGCACTCGTATTGTCACTTCGTGTTTACAATTATAAATTTTGATAAGTTTGTGATCATTTTCAATTAGTCCTTACTGTCTTACGTACAAAACTTTTGTATATTTTGCGTTTCGAAAATGACTTAATCATTTGTTGTAACCATGTAGTTCAGAGCCGGTAATCTTGCCTGGAAGTCAGACAAATCTGATCCAGATAGAGAGATCCCGTGTCTAATGTAGGCTCTGGCATACATGTCCCTTCTTTCTGAGAGTGTGTTGCTATGCTGTAAATGGGTACCTACCCTATAAACGGGCCCCTATGGCATTTGTATACTGTGAAAGTTGGACTTCACACCACATTAGGGCACAGTTGGAAAAGTGAAGCAGCGCACCCCAAACTGCCTGCCTAGCTGGTTCAAGACAACAACAACTGTTATTCTGAGATACTGATGCTAGAAGTATACTTTTTCCAGAGCTATTGAAAAATTCGCTTGACACTTCCCTTTCAGTTTTGTTTTATACTACAGCCGCTGAGGAGAACTTGAACTGTAACAAGTTTTATATTAAAATTATTTGGCCCAACTATGTACGTACATCAAGATGATTTTTTTGGTGGAAAACTGATGTGAACGAACTATTATGCAGCTCCCCTTGAGTGAGTATTAACAAACAAAATAGGTTTTTTATCTTAAAAAAGATGGGAAAAGTTTTTGCGTTGAAGGTAAATGCAAACTTTCTAATACAATTTTTGAAGAACATCTTTTAAGTTAAAAGTCTCTTTCATGATGAAATTGGAAAAAGCGTATTTAACTTTAAAAGAAAAGCTAATAAAAAGTCTTTATGAAAACGACTTTTGAGCTCTGTTGATCTGCTTTTCGGGAGAGAAGGAAGACGTATTGATAACTGTTGACGCAGAAAATTACCGAATCGACCCCTCAGCTATTTAGTTTGTTTTGCGAACTCCATTACGTTTTCATTTTATGAACTATATCTCTTTCATCAAATATCCTTACTTCAGTCATTGAGTTCTTCAAAACCTATATGTGATTACTTTTTCAGCAAAGCTGAAGAAATGAACTGTCATTCGAAAACTTCAAGTCAAATAAAAATTCAAAAAATGTATGCACTTTTAATTTTGAAAAAATGATCTTTCTTTCGTGTCATTATTTCTAAACTCAATGCAAAATTCTGACAAAATAAAGAAATAAATAAAAAGCTGAAGCAAACATATTTTTTAAATTGTTTTTGAAAAGGAGGGGAAGGGGGATTCATGCATTTTACGAGTAATTTTTGCTTATTTATTTCATGTATATTTTAATGTCACTATATACACACAGGCACATTGAAAATAGCGACCCAAGAAGAAATCGTCGGGTTGATTAGTGACTGCGTCTACAGTGGTGCCAAGTCAGATCAATGTGGAATGTCACACATTGGCAAAAAGTTGTGTTTAGTGATGAGTCTCGGTTTGTTTTAGGGACTGATGATAACCGTGTACGGGTGTGGAGGACCAGGTGAGCGGTACAATTCCTCCCACACTGTTCTACGTCACTGCCCGCACAGCTAGTGTAATGGTCTGGGGGACCATATCCAATGATAGCTGGTCCAATCTAATTGTGATGCGTGGAAACTTAACCGGCCAACGTTACGTTGATGATATTCTTCGACCCCATGTAGGACCTTTCCTAAATGGTCTCCCAGGGGCAATTTTCCAGCAAGATAATGCTCGTCCGCATACAGCAAGAGTTGTTCAAGACTTCCTACGTCATTTTCAGACTCTTCCATGGCCGGCCCGCTCCCCCGACTTATCCCCTATAGAGCATGTGTGGAATCAACTAAAACGTCTGATGCCATCGTGTCACTGTGCGTGATTTGGAGTTAGCTGTTACAAATTTGTGGACCCATCTGCCTCAGGACAACATCAGGCGTTTAATCAACTCAATGCCGGACCGTGTGGCGGCATGTATTGTAGCTAGAGGTGGTCCAACGCGCTATTAAAGTTGCTCTGTATTTGTGTTTTTGCACACCCTGTATTCGGTCAATTGTCTTGATTTTGATATCAAGTGAATCTCTCATCTGTATCATTATGTGTATTAAATTTCATTTCAATCCGATGCTTTCTTCTTGGGTCGCTATTTTCAATGTGCCTGAGTGTAAATTTGTAGCAATTTGCTATTTTGAAAGATTTATAATTAAAAATAGCTTGAAAACTGCGCAGTTTTTGAGCTATGTCATACGCAACAGACATTATCCAAATATTATAAATATATCGATGTTTACATTGAAAAGAACATATATAGGGATGTTTTCAACGAACATTAAGCATTATTAATTTTTTCAACATCCGTTGTTAACTGTGTGGAACGTTGAAGTTCAATGACATAATTACTGTTTAATATAATATTTACAAATATCTCGAACAACTAATATAATACGTTGTTACTTTTTTACTAGGTTTAAAATCTTATTTCTCTGTTAACGCTTTCAAAAGTTTAACAAAATAATGACTTGCATAAATAAATATATGTTTTTACTTTTAGCTATGTTTTATGCACTCTCAGATGCGTCAGATGGTTGACTTTACTCATCTAAAAAGTTAACCATCAAGAGAGCTGTTTTTGTAATACAACTTTTGATTATCTTTACGGAAACACCATAAATGTTACGGAAACACCATAATATGTTGCTTGCAGCGAGAAGAATGGTGTTGAGAACAAGTAAAAAGTGATGAGTATTTTATTTTACACTGTAAAAAATAAATGCTGTCTTTACAGTACAATGCATCTAATTTTATGGTAATAAACTGTAAAAATTGCTAATTTTGCAATAAAAAAAGGAAAATTGCTAACTTTGCAGTACTGAACTATAAAATTGCTAATATAACAGTAATAAACTGTAAAATTGCTAATTTTAGTTTGTTACAGTGCATTTTATAGTTTTAAACTGGGACCTTTAATGCCAGTAATATACTGTTGTTTTTACAATATAATACAGCTGAATTTAAGGTAATAAATTGCAAAAATACTAACTTTACAGTAAGAAACTGTAAAATTGCTAGTTGTACTGTTTATTACTGTGTATTTTACAGTTTTAAATTGAAACATTGGTTGTAGTATTATACTGTAAAAACAACAGTTCATTTTTTGCAGTGAGCAGTGAGCACGTGTTGATATTCCTTTTCCGTTTTAATGCAGATTGCAACATGTGTTGCATTAAGACAACATTTTTACACTCAAAATGCGGATAACAGCTCCATAAAGAAATTTCCATCTATTATTCTCGTTCGCGTGTTGTCTCCTTTCTTGCGTTCCTATTGGTTGCCCCGTTTGGTGTTCTTACCGGTGTCCTGGCAGCGGCGCTCTTTTCTGTCACGGCTTTCATGTTATGCGCTGAGCTTTTCGAAATAAAAAAGAGGCTCCATTGTAGCATGGAAACAGCTATGTGTAGTTATTTCTAAATGATGTGTGCTTTATTTACTCTGGTTTTAAATTCAATCACATTATTCTTTTTCTAGTAGTTTTGAGGATAATCCTTTATTTGCATGTATCCATTTACGTGTTTTATTTTCTGTATTCTTACATTGCGGAAGGGAAACCATTACTTTAACTAAATATAAAGGAAGTGGTCCAAATACGGACTTCCTAAATGAGGGAATGTAAGTGAGGGAAGGGTGTTGCAAGCAGCCACAAAAAATTGCACCCGATGGCTGAACAAGAAGGGTCAAAAAATAACTACTTGTTTCTTTAGTAATGGCTGCAAGAACCATCTGCTTGAAGTACTGGATGGTCTAAAAATGGACCAAACCATTCTTGGACCAGCAGTTGTTACTCATTCTAAGATTATACTTGTTTATTATGTTCTACTTTCTTTATTTTATTATGAATTTAATTAATAAATTAGTATGTTATTATCAGGCGCAGAAACCGAATAAGAGGTGGTTGAATATTTTCTTTTAAGAACGTTCAAAAACAGAGCCAAATATGAAATTAAAAAGGGGAAAAATGAGATTATTTTGACTACAACATATTATGTCTACGTTTCTCAGCAGCATGCACCCGCAAATGCTGTCCATGAGCTTTCTGATTACATAATTCACAAAAAGTTTTAAAGAGAATTACAGTTTCAAGCAAAATAAGAATATTTAAAAGAAAAACTGCGTTAGAAAAAAAAGAAGTAAAGCGAGTTTCTTGACATGTTAAAATGTTTTCATTTTTTAAAAACTTCAATGGAAGACTTCTTTCTCTGAAAGAAAACCAGATGCATTTTATGTAGCTTTTTTTGTTGTTGATTCTTTTCACTGTTAAAAAATACTTGCATGGCTCCATTTTTAAACTAGGCGATAGTAATGCATAGTAAGCACTAGCGACGAGAAATGTTTCTCTTGTGTGTTGTTAGACGCTTTAGCGATGGAATGTATAAACTTGCCTTTTTTACCAAAATAATTGCATGAAGTAATCTTTTTCTTAAGTTGGCGCACAAATCGTTTTTTTTTTTTTTTGAAGACTTTTACAACATTGAGAAAAAGTTTCATAAAAACATTGAAAAATAGCACATGTTATGCAAAACAAAAAGAACATGTTTCGCACATCGCTTCATGAGCCATGAAACCTTTGCTCACACCGGGTGCTGTATTACGAAGTCGAAACTTTTTCTTCATAAGATGTTCATTCAGAATTAAAGAAGACTAATTTGTGGCGTCAATTAGCTTTCATCCATGAATATTTCTGTGCGGCTTTAGCCGGAAATTTTACGCTTGCATATGCAACATTCATATAATAATTAAGAATAAAAATATGCCTCTTTTATTCAAAGAAAACTATTGGGTCATACATACATACATATATACATAGACATTACACGCGTGTCTATACGTTTCTCAACAAAATCTACAATTAAGTTATACGCTATTATTGGAATAATTTAATTACATTTTACGATATCAAAAGGAAAGTTTCAGAAGCTGCAGCAGATTAAGCGTAATCTAGAGAAAACCATTAAGAGGCCTGATTCGTAGGCCCCAAATAGAATCCGAGGTCTAATGACCACGAGGTCACGTTGATCCGGCATTTAAGGGGTTACAGTACCTTTCTAACAATTTTCTATAATTTACATTAAAAACAAAATTCTTTGAAACCTTTGTTTCTGCACTTATTTAACAATCAATAATTTATTTTCAAACTGTAAAAACATTGCTCACTTTTTTTGAAAATTTGAAAAATGTATGAAAATTTCAATTTTTTTTAAAACCCTAAGGCTTTTTTGTTTTAGCACTTGCTTCAAAATTTTTTTGCTAAATGATAACAAGATTAACCTCTAAAAATCTGTGCATGCATTTTCTTATATATTGATTTGAAAATATGTGTGACCTGTTATGTAAAAAAATATTAGAAAATTTTGTTTTTAAAGGTTTAACGAGCTCTAAAAAGTTTAGCAATTTATTAATACTTATTCAATGCACAGTTTTGTTGAATAGGTTTTTCTGAGTGCAAAAGATATTGCTTTAAAGTTGTATCTTTAATACAAAAGCGCCTTAGCGTTTCCAGTAACCTAGAAACACTAAAAACTGATCACTAAGAAAAAGCACTTTAAAATTTTGCGTTTCCATTAAAACACATAGCCTACAAGCCCTAAAGTCGCTTATAACTTTTTAAATAGTTGAGCTAAAGCAATGCTATTTTTTCCGAATGTTTTAAATAACTTTTACTTTTGAAATAAGCAATAAAACATTTTTTGGTCTTTTGGTCATTTTTGAGGTACTGTGACCCCTTAAAAACTAAAACAATTAAATAATTGTATGGCCTGGTTTGTAGCCACGAAAAACAGTTTAAGAGTTATCTTACTTTAAACAGCAGTTTTTTTAATTTCGATTCAAAAGTTGTTCCTCGTTTCTAGTTTTCTTCAATGCTTTGTTAATCATAGTTGTCTCTCATACAAAGACTATTCATATGAATAAAGGAAACTATTGGTACAATATATATATAAGTCCTAAATCGGATTTCCAGCTGTGGAACATAATACTTTGTCGAAGAAAAAAAAAACGGCCAGAGATCGGGAAAGTCATTTGTGCTAATGCTTCTATGATCTGTGGAAGGATTTCCTTGCCATGAAATCAATAGCAAAAGATACTAGGAGAAATGTAAGGCAATAAAAACAACTAATAGGCTTAGGGAGTAGGATTTAAGTAATTTGGAAGTTTATTTTCATGTCGTGGATATAAACAAATAACTTTTTCTTCGTGGAATGCTATTTCTTACGTAATTGCATTTAAGAGAGTATATTTGGTTTATTTAAGCAGGGAATAAATGTTTGAATTATATAAGTAGGAGAAATTATTTACATCAGAATTTGAGTCTGTTTGCAAGCCCTTTCTTTTATTTAAATCTACTAATAAACATATATAGTTTATCAACTATAATACCACGAAAATGAGTAAAATGAGTTTCATTTACGGCAACATAATTATGTAAATTTATACATAAACATATTATTACATTAACATACACACAAACATATTATTATATTAACTTATACATATTATTATATTCACATATACAAATTATCTTACGTAATTGCATTTAAGAGAGTATATTTGGTTTATTTAAGCAGGGAATAAATGTTTGGATTATATAAATAGGATAAATTATTTTTATCAGAATTTGAGTCTGTTACCAAGCAGGGACACTTTCTTTTATTTAAATCTACTAATAAACACATATAGTTTATCAACTATAATACGGTGAAAATAAGTAAAAGGAGTTTCTTTTACGGCAACATAATTATGTAAATTTATACATTTATACGTAAACATGTTATTGCATTAACATATACATAAACATATTATAACATTATCATTCACATAAACATATTATAGCATTAACATATTCACAAACATATTATTATACTAACATATTCACAAACATATTATTATACTAACATATACATAAACATATTATTACATTACAGCAGCCAGCCCTTGGTATTCATTTGAGTTTTGACTTTTTGGATTTGAGTTATGTTTTTACCAATAACGAAACGACATCTGTTCAGCTCCCTGTCTGGATCAAAAGCACAGAGCACTTTGCAGTTCCCCACCTAACCGGTTAAACCACGTGTTGTGGTAGGTAAGGTGGATCCTGGATTGAAAAGTGTACAAAAGTATCGATGGAAAAAACATGCACTTTACTGCAAATCCGCACCTATAATGCCTGCTTGACAGCTTTCGATTATTTATTATATAGGATAAAAGGTGAAGTTGTAAATTTAAAGAACAGTTCATATATTTAAAAATAACACTGCATAAACGACATCCTTAACCCATTAAGGAATATTAATTCGAATTATTTTATTTTCACGTAACAGTTTACCAAACAGGGTTCAAAATTAAAAAATTATCGAATTGAGCAAATTAAACAGACAATTAATTTTTTTTTGGATGTGTAGAGCTCCGTTCAATTATCCTCTAGTTTACGGAAGCTCTGTTTTGTTTCACTTTCGCAGTTTGTATGTAATAACGCATTTCAATCAATTATTTTTTTAATAATAAAGCTTTTCGGAGAAGAAATTATGGGATTTTACTTTGTTCAATTTGCAAACATATGAATATTCGTATACTACAATCAGAGTTAAATGCATATTTTTCCCCAAAAAAGAGAAGGAAAAAAAAGGAAGTAAAAAGCAATTTTATAAAATGCATTTTTCCTCTTCTTATGTAACCCTCAATTTTTATTTCAGTTTTGCCTTTTCGAATAGAAAAAAAAAACTTTGCATCAAGACTCAAAATACTTGTTATTCTTATGCAATTAATATCCCATTACGCATTCAAAGTAAGACTTTTTTTATTTTATTTTCTTTTCTTCTTCTTTTTCTTTAATTTAAGTATCAAGAATTCTAGCATTTTCTTGCAGCAGTAGTAATTTCTTTTTCACTATCTGAAAAAGAGAAGAATTGCTTCTTTCTTCTAAATTTTTTTTCTAAAAATTAATTTATTTTTCATTACATTTCCTTAAAATACATTCTATTTAGGAAAAAAAATCAAAATAAGATAACTTTCGTAGAAAAAAATGTTTGTTAAGTAGCTGCGATTTTTTTTTCTCTTTTAGCAAATGAGCAGCATTTCCGAAATCTATTTTTTACGCTCTGTTTCTATTTAATGAAAAAAAAATAATATTGGAGAATTTTATTTTTTGAAGAATTATTAAATTTTGTAAAATAATGTAAAATTCATACTTACCGGGATTTATACTGATCTCCGGCTCTGACATGTAAGTAACGTCTCGGATAATGTAAACATTATTCATGCTCATTTTCGACAAGATTACTTCCTTTAATTGCAATATTACCTTATTTTATTTACAATGCAAGCCTAATTATTTGAAAAATAAAATGCCTTTTTTTCTTATCTAATCAAAATTCATATTTATTAACATACAATATGCGGTAATAATGTGGTATTTTTTGAACAAATATTCGCTTCTGAGATATTTTTTAATTGCAGTATTCTCTAGTTTGTGAAATGAAAAATAGTAACAGTAAATTCTCATTGTCTAACCCTCAACAAAAATATATGGCTTGCAATACATCTGAAAAAAATATTCATTGGAAATAAGTCTCTCTTTAGAATTCAATTTATAAATGTCATGAAATAAAAACGCATTTTAGTGCTGTTATCGCTTAGCCACAAATTTACAACAGCTTTTGATTTTACTCCGAGTTCAGTAGGTTGTTTCATCACGTATTGTTATAATTTTAAATAATAAATATCCTAAGAAAAATAATTTTTCTTTATAAATGTCCTTTACACACAATTGGTGAAACAGATTATTTTAAATAAAATTATTATTTTTCTTCTTTTTCTGCATTTATACTCTACAGCACTAAATGCGTAGTTTATATAGTATATATATGTTATATTTTCAGTGGCTTTGATCCACTTTACCTCCTAATCTAAGAAAAGGAAGTAAAGCCTAAGTAAGAGAATAAAAAAGGAAGAAAGAATGTATTGAAAAATTATCCCGTTTTTATCGCTGTTCTCTTCGTCGTACGGTAAAATTTATGTAAATGTAAATAGACCTTTTTTCCTGCCGGAAATTAATGGGCCTAACTTACTACGCCCATTGAATTTAGATGACGTGTAATGCAAAATATACGTAGATATATCTTTTAGTAAAAAGTGTTTGCTTTTTACAAACAAGGAATTAATGCACATAAAAGGCGTGAACAAATAGATTAGAGCTACAAATTACATCGTCAAAAGCTTTTACTTGTAGAAGCTGTAGTTTTTTGCTATGGTTGTACAAAGAGTTTGTATATCTAAAGCTAACCCGGAAATTATTTTAGCAATTTCAACTTAGTTAATGTAATCATGCTTACTTAATTTATATTATTATTATTTAAGCTTACTTAAAAGTTATTGCAGTTTGTAAAGTGTAATTATACAATGATTGTAAATACTGAAAAATTATGTGCTATTCCGTTTTTTTTTTTTCCAATAGTTGTGCATCAGAAGTGGGATTCACTTTTTTCGAAGAAATAAATTTAACGCTGTATGAACTGACGTTAAAATGTTTAAATTAAGGCGACGGCTATACATAACTTGAATATTCCTGCTTAACTCTGCAGTGGCAAACAGCATTGTAAAGCCAAGTGGTTATAGCAGGTAATAGCTATTAGTGCCACCGAAGTAAAACTGCTGAGCATTTTGCAATTGTTATTTTTAAAATGTTTAACTTACGTTTTAAGTTTTAAAATGTTTATACTACTTTGTTCGAAGCCTATTTGTGTTACCGTTCTTTGAAAAATCAAAATAATGCATTCTATCCTCAAATAAGTAGTTTCTATCTAACTTTAACCAAACATGAAAACAAAAAAAAAAAAAAAAGTGTGAAAAATTTTCGCCAAGATAAAAAATGTGGCAAGACGTCATTACAACGGAAAATAACCTGATAATAATTATATAGCCAATCATTTTGCTTTAAATAACGCATCAATTTTGGAAGGATCACTTTTCAATTTAATGGAATTTTTAGTCTGATTTAGTCGTTTGTTTGGCTTTAAAGATAAATATTTCGTTTTAAATTCCAGTAATATTATTTTTCTCATCATTGAAAAGCCGATACAAGCTTTGTTCACATTATTTCTCTTAGTATGGCGAAAAACTAAAAAATAGTACCACGTGCTTCAATTTCTTTATTTGGTGGAAATGTTACGTTTGAGTATGCTTTACCAGAAGCGATAAAAGTATTTATTTTGATATAAGGATCTATTTATGTTGCTACCAAATTTATTCAAAATAAATTAAGCATTTATTATATTTTTGGTTCACTATTTTGGGGATATTAACTTACAGAAAAAAGATAGATATGTAGGGGAGAGTGGTAATGAATGGGCCATGGTGATGAATGGGCCACTAATAAAATATGAAAAAGTATTTGCATGAATTTTTTTTGATGCCACCAATAGATGTAGCTATTTGTTCTACTAAACTCATCCAATTTTAATTTGTTTGCGCTGAGCCATTTTTAAACTAGAGTGGCATGGTCAAGAATCTGACTGAAAAGTAAGTTTTTCCCTTTTTAGTAAAACATTTCCTAGCTAAAATGTTCCAAGTATTTCACTGTATACATATGTATAAGTTAGTCTCTCCATATCTATAAACTAATTTTAAGATGTATTTTGATGTTATCTAAATTCAATGTACTCAAAAAACCTAAATGTATTCCAAAAGTATAGGTGGGGCTGAATGGGCCACTATGTCATGGTAATGAATGGGCCACCTAAATATTGTTTTTCTTCCTTTTCTTTGGATTTTCGCATTAATATGAAACACAACTAACTGTCATAGATAGATTAAGATTACTGTCGTCAAAATAGGTTTGTAGTAACTTCTAAATATAATTTGCAGATCTATATTATATTCCTATAGTACAATAGACCTCTGGTCGCAGTGCGTGGCTTGAAAAAGCCCCCCTCTCTCCTTCATATTATATTCCTCACAGTACAATTTCATTTTCTTTCTTGATAACTTAAGTTAGATATTTCTTATTCCCGATGTCTAGTAAAGTTAAAAAAAAAATTTTGAATTTTGACAAATTTGAAAATGAAGATGAAGTTTTTGAAAGTGATTTTTAATATTATTTTTGAATTTTTTCTATTTTATTAAATCATAGTGTGTATTATCTGTTATTTTTTTTATATATATTTGATGTTATTTATTTCTTATAATCTCATTATTTAGTCATTTTTCTGCTATAATTGGTATGCATCAGTTTTATTTTAATTGCATCAGTTTTGATGTTTATATAATTTTAAATCAGTATGATTTTGTATCATCATGTCAAGTGCCACATTTATTTTGTCATATTCAGCAAATAAAAGATTAAATCCACATGTTTTCATTGAATTCATTTAGTGGCCCATTCATTACCTTAGATGGCCCATTCAACCCCATAGGTGGGGTTGAATGGGCCAAATTTCAAAATTTTTATTTTGTATTATAATTCATTATAGACAGGTGCTAATCCAACTTTTATGACTTTTTTAGATAGATAGATAAGTAAAGTAACTAAAACACCAATTTAGAGTTAAAACAAAGTGTTAGAAAAAATTATAAAAATTCAAAACCAAAAAGTGGCCCATTCATTACCACCCTCCCCTATAATAAACATGTATAATAAGTGTATAATAAACAATGTCATGTATAATAAACAATTAAAAATTTCCTTTATACATTTTATACGTTTAACTCTAAGAATTTTTGCAGTGCACGCTTGAATAGCTCACAGGTGACACACGTTTTTCCTACTTACTTATCACTTGTCGTCATATATGTTTGAAAATCCACAGAATGTTTTTATAAATTATCATCTTCCTGTTTTTCTGATTTATAAGCTATATTATTGTAAAGTTTCCTGAAATTTATTCAATATTTTTTGCATGAAAGAGTAGCAAGCATCCATACATACATATAAACTTTAGAGTTTGTAATAGTAGTAAGGCATCCATACATAAAAATTCGCATGGACACCTCATATTCAAAATATTAGAATAATGACCTTTTTGTTAACAAATTGAAAGTATGGTTTGGTAATGCAATGTCTTTAAATGCAAATATGCAAACGACGATTTTATTTAAGACTAATTGTTGATCAAACTTATTTATTATCTTGAAATTAATATCATATTTGAAGAGATGAATAGAAAAAAAATTTAAAATGTCAAAATATTAGAATATTTTTTCAAGTGGTTCAAAATATTAAAATATTTCATATTAATTCTTATTTCATCATCACTAATTCATGACGGGTGACATCATTGATAAAATGCAGACGATTTTAATTAAAATTAGAGATCTCTTTGCAGTTTGTTTGATTTTTGATCTTGAAATGGGTCGTGTGAGGGATATTCCTTATTCGATTAAACTGTGTATATTAGATAACACAGTATTTGGACAATAGAAATTTTCAAATTAATCGCCAAAATGGCGGTCGAAAACCAAAATCATCTGCTAGAGCTGAAAAGAAACTGAAAGGTATTGTTAAGAAAAACCGTTTCAAAAGTGTGAAACTCTTGCCACGAAAATGGAAAGATGGAGAAATTGAAGTTTATATGTCGACAACATTAAGACGTCTTTATAAATTTAAGTTTAAATCGCGTGTACCAAAAACAAAACCTCTCATGTTTGTGAAACAAAAACGTACAAGATTGAATCGGTGTAAATCAAGGGGTCAAGGGTCAATCTTTTTTTTATGATTTACATATTGCACACATTCACATTTATAAATAAAAAACTCTTGAGAAAAAAAATCACTTTTTTTTTTTAAAATCTATATTCCATTGATTGTGAAAATTGCATCTATGGGACAGGGCATGTGGATGACATTTCAATGTAATATTTAATTTTTAAATGAATAATAATTAATTATTGACTTTGTTGATAATCATAATTATAGATCAAAAAACGCATAAAAATATTCCTAAAATAGTTTTTTATTAAATTAAAAGCAAAAAGATCAATCAGTATGGAACACAAATTTGCTCATTTTTGTAGAATAACCCATATCTATTAACGAAGTATACATGCAAATATATGAACAATCTAAATACGCTTATACAACTAAATAAAACTCAACTATTTTCTCTTAACTGGTACGTATGATCTTAGCAAAGTTAGTTAAAATAAATTTACTGGCTCAGAGCAGACTAACTAGCGAACCACCAGTTCCCTTAAATACTCGACTTAATTCAATTAAAGGAGACGAAGTTGCGTAGAAATTTGAAACGCTTTTGCATTGTCGAAGTGGTGAAAAAAACGTAAGATACAGCATAGACTGCATTGCAAAGGGAATATAAATTGAATTAGATGGCGAATTCGGTACCTTACAAATTAAAACTGTTTTCCATAAAAAATGCAAAATGCATGCGTTAGATTTGTTCTCTGCAAAGAATAAATGAGTGTATATGTAAAAAAAAACTAATAAACATATAAAAGATACATCAATGAATTTATATCAACAGCAATGAGCAAAAATATTTTTTCAATGAAACCGTTAGCACAATAATCTATAATCTATATAAATATGTATAAATGGATGGATGTATATATATTTGTTTGTATGTTTGTCCCTTATACAAATCCAGTTTTCGTGGGATTTTCCCTACTAGAATTCACATAGGCGGAGTTTTGAAATTAAAAAAAAAAAAAAAAATCTAAAAAGCTCATGATTCAAATTTTTGTCTCAAAATGACCACTTGCTTTCAATTTAAATAAATGGAGTTCTAGAGATAGGAATTTTAGCATACAAATTTATAAAATTTAACACATTTAAATACGAGTATTTTTCTGCAAAAATTACGATTAACAATGAATTATCATGCTATTTCTTTTTAGCATGAAATAAGTTAAACATAATGCAATACCGAGCAAAGTCGGGTAATTAGATAGTGTATATTAAAATAGCAACTATATTGCTATTTTTTGTGACATAACTTAAAGATTTAGTTAGTATTCTTTTAGCTACTTGTTTTGAATTAATTTAAGTTCACACACGTATTTTTTCATGCGGCTTTCGTGTCTATGAGATAGAAGCTTCGCGCCAACTGCCGGAGGTCGTGTGTTCGGTTCCCACTGGAGCCCTGTGTGTCTATTTCTATTCCTTGTGTGATGTAATAAATCTCATAAGTATAAAAAAGACGAATATCTATAGGAAAAAGCACCAAACCTCTTCATAGTGATCATTAACTGTGGCAATACAACATATTTTCATGTTATTTTTGCATTAATCATAAGTATTTTTTGCGATTTGTTCAAATTAAATAGATTATCTGTGTAATCTTCTGATACCCTCATTTTTCTAATCTCAACTATGCAATTTCATATTTTCAAAGTTCAACTAATTGCGTTGCTTTTTTTCTTTTTTAATGTTATACATTTTATCACCCACACTAAATTTGTCTTCTCGAAAAATAAGGAAATATATTTATCCAAGATGGGGCTTTTCAGAAAGTAATGACTTGAAATAGGAAGGTTTGATAAGAAGTTTGCCAATGAAAGAAAAAACTAATATAGTTCAGGCAGCAGAATTAATGGCTTAGGAATCAATTTGGTAAGTTTCTGCATCGATAGTTATCAATAGTTCTTTTCTAGCCGAAAGCAGAAAAATCTGATCAACAATGTTGCAGACAAGTGTTAGGAAAAGAAATGCTTCTTATGTGTGTGTTTTATCTCACAGATTACATCTTACTTTCCTTCTTTTTTTATCCTTTTCATTTTCAAATCGGTAAGCTATTTGCTTTAAGCAGCTACAATGTGTAAAATTAGAGGAGAATAAAGGTTATTACTTTTTTCTTCTGTTATTTTGCTATAATAAATATCGAGATATAATATTCATAACTGTTTCAAAGTAAATTTGAACCGTTTATTTCAAAAACCTGTCAAGAGACATGTTCGAGCAGTTCGACAATCCTTTTATGCTTACTTTGAAAAAAAAAATCGAAAAAAAAAAAAAAGTTTAACCATGAAGGTATACGCATTATGTATATTTCCAGTAAGAAAAAAAAACGTTATAATATAAATAATAAATAACCTAATAAGATGATATATATGTTTTCTTAAAATTGTAATTTTTGTCGTTTGGCGGGTTTCTGAAATGAACGATTCACTTATTAACCCATTAATGCTTAGCGTCCCTTTTTAGGGACGGTCCAAAAAAGGGTCTGAATTACCTAAAAATGAACATTTCAACCAAATAATAGTGTTCAATTAGTACCTTGGTATTGTTTCAATTCGTTATTAACAGATTGCAGCATATAACCATTGCAAAGTGTGTTCTGTAGCAGTTTTAATCTGACCTTTATCAAAAATTACATTGTTCACAATCTCAAGAAAAAAAAAGTTTTCAAAGTTATTCCCAGCTTCCCAGTTTATGTTAGTTGCTGATTTTATTTCTTCTTATAAAATGTTTTTTTGAATATTATATCGTAGGCAGAAAAAAAAATAGCAAAAAAAGTATGTACCCTCTGGGATCTATCGTAATTTTTAAGAGAAGATTTTTCTTCCCTTAATAAAAAAATTATTTTTTACATGTATATTTTTTTTATTATTGTTTCTGTCTATTAAACACTGTTTGTAACTATCAAACAAAATATTTTTGGGGAAAAAATGTCAGGCATTAAGGCTACAATGGAGTCTTAAAATGCGAAAAATTGAGCAAAATTTTGATTTTTCAGTTTTTTCTTAAAATTAATCTCTGAACTGTGCGTAATTAAAAGCAAAAAAAAAAATCAATTCGTACTATTTTTACCGAAGTTATAAGCTATTCTTTCAGTATTCTGTCAGTACATTTGTAACCAAATGTGTCATTTAAATGCATATATCTCAGAATCGTAAAATTTAAATTTATGCGTATCTTCCGAATGCTCCCTGCAGTTCAATATATGTTTAATCACTCTGAGTTTTTTTCAGCTTGATCAAAATATACAAATAAAAAAAAAGTTGGGGAGCAAATTTTCAGTATTCTCATTTCTTTTTTTTTTAAATCAGCTTTAAATCCAAATTTTATTGACGTTTTTCAGAAAAATTGGAAATTTTAACAAGAACTCAGTTTTTGACACATTTTCCCCTAAATATTGTGGTTAATGAAATTTTGCTCCCAACTTTTCTTTAAATATGAAATAGGCATCTAGAAAAATTGAAAGAATCAAGTTTTTAAAAAAATTGGTCTGCATGGAGTGGTTTTTGCGGTTCAAATATTTACGTATTTCAAAAACTGTTCAGAAATTTACAACAAAACTTTATATATTACTTCCCCTCATAAGGGTCTAAAACTCATAAAAAATTCAGAACTGTATCTTTAAAATTGAAAAAAATGATTTTCATACTCCATTGTAGCCTTAATGGCTTAAGCAGTAAGTAACCGTCCCTTAGCCAGGGCTAAGGCAGAAACATGCAATACACCACCAGCTCGTTGATTCGAAACAACTCGAAAATTTTGAGGCAAAGCTCGGGTATGAAGCAGTAAGGGGCGGTTACAACAATATAAATGTGCTATAATATTAAAATAAGCTATTTTAAGCGATAAAATGAGTTTTTCAGTGAAACTTTATTATTATTCTAATACAGAAAGAGTGAAAAAGCATACATGAGAAACACATTATTGGCTTAATATCGAAACCATAGCTATTATGTGTTTGCCATTCTCGAGGCTTTCGTAAATGTTTTTCCTATAAATAATCCGAATACAGAAATCAACAACGCTCAATCTACTGTGAGAAAATGCACTATAGAAGTCAAAGCTATGGACACATACGTTTGATTATGTCAACACTTCGGATTGATTGGAACAAAAACTTAAGCAACGCTCATTTTCCCCGCAATCCATCTGGATACCAATTTCAGTTTTATCCTTCGCAGATCTGCTTAAGACATTTATGCCCAGTAACCTAAAAAGGGGACGCTGGTTAGTTACTGCAGACACAGACCTGTAATACGTATATCCTTTTACTAAAGCTGTTTTTCACAAGTGAAAAATTTCTTCTTCTTGAGAAAACCATATGAAGCAGCTAGCTGAACATTAGGGTTCATTTATTAACAGTTATTTTTAGGTAAATGAGTCAAACAACAATACAGCATGGGTAGTCACAGAAAGATGGTGTTTTTAGCGAACTTTTTTTTCATAAAATTAAACTATTTTAAAATGGTATACTTAAAACAGATCACAGAAGTCTTCCGTAATGTTAGTTTAAAAAAATAATTACATCATTTTTGTATAATCATGCTCATTTGCTCATATATATGCCCAGTGTCCCATAAACAGGACATTGAATAACTTAATAAATATGACAGCGGTGATCTGTTTGACGCCTAAAATGTATTTTAAACATTCCAAGTAAGAGTTTTAAGCAGATAGAAATTGAAAAAAATGTTAAAAAAACTTGGGCATAAATGGGTTAAGACATAACATTTATGATTACGTTTAAAAGCAAGAAGAAGCTCCATTGTTTCACAAGTGCTGGACACCTAAAACAGATGAGTATCAGTTGCAATAATCCAATTAAGTCCGTTCTTGAAATTCTTTCTTTCTATTAAACTCGGGTACCGAGAAAAACGTGGGATTTTGACAACACCTAGTTTTTCAAAAGATAATTTGCAGCATTTTCCATTGAGATTCATTTATCTCCCAATTTTTGTTTGAATCACTTCATTACTTTTTGAAATATGAAGGTGACCTTATTGGAGAACAACGCTATTCTGTATCACTTTATAGAGCAGTTGAAGCCAAAAACTAATCAACACTTGTTTTAATCGGCGTCAAAGTGTGTATTTAATTTAATTTGATTGAAGCAGTTATTATTTTACTTTTTTGGTACTTAATCTTTTTTTTTTTTTTCGAAATTTGTGCTTTAGTAGAAAAAACTAAAATACAGTGAATTAAAGATCGATTAGCAGAAATATGTGTTTGGTGGAATACTTTTCTAGAATAAACAAGTTTTGCAGCGCAATATGAATTCAAAGTAGTAAAGTTTTCAACCTATGACAGGATTTTTTAAAAATAATTATTTATATTTTTTTTAGAGATTCAATTTAGAGAATTTAAACAAAGACTTACCGTAAAGTATATGTAAATTATCTGGTATACTTAATCTAATGTTAAACTAGACTTTATGTTATGCATTACGAACAAGTGGGACATGTAATACTAGATAAGATTTACGTTATCAAGCACGGATTACTATTTGCAACGGTTCTAATCCTTAATCCTTACTTCAATTACCAGTAAAATGCACTACAGTCGTCATTTTGAAGCACTCGAAATGCTAAACATAAGCTAATAAACTACTTACCCCAGAGACAAGACTTCTAAAAGAGAGATTGCAGACAAATGTTCCCGTTTAATGGAATTTAGATCTTTTCTCAATCGAATGGCACTTGTTTGAGTACTTCTGAATACCAAGGTTTATTTCATCAGAAATTTATTACTGATTCATCCGAATTGAGGCTTATTGCTCATATATAGAAATTAATTATACGCATAGCTAATAAATGCTCTGTTTTGCTGTTACATGGCACTACACATACATTAGGGGGCCCGGAATGTAATGTCGTTTTTTTCAAACAAATTAATTGTTTAAAATTTTTATTTTAAATCAACAATGTAATTTTCCTCGTTATCAAGGGCCTTTTGCAATGTAGTAGCAGATTTCAAATCCCGGATAGATTTTTAAAAATGATTTTCGGAGCAAAATATCTTGAAATGGCGTCTCAGATATCAAGTCAAATTTTGAAGTTTTTTTTTTTTCGAATATAGATCGTGAGAAAGGGATTTCAGATGGTGCAATGTAAAGTGATTGTTATGGGTGAAACAGCCGGATTTCTTTAACTTCCTATCCCGAAAGCACTTTCTATTGCACAAAAACTAGAAAATTTGGCTTGTATCCTGCCCCTGATAGCTAGGAGAACTACATAGTTGATTTAAAATAATACTTTTTAACAATTAATTTGTTTGAAAAAACGACATTACTTCAGATCCCCCTAATAAATTATAATGAAACCTTGCAGGTCAAAGGGTTTTAATTCTAAGTATTTGTCAGTATTTTTTCAAGGACTGAAATATTTTTATAATTTTAGCACAATAAAAACTGCATTGAACAAAATTTATTTTGAAATGTATTAGTATATTTTCTGTTCATTGTGCTTCAATACTTTCCGCACATTTAACTTAAAGACGAAAATATTGTGTCTAAGAACCTGCCTATGAAATTTTCGAAATGTTACATTACATGTCTGGGCAACATTCCTGGATTTTACAGGTTTTCGCCTATTTCCTTTTTAAATCAAGTTTCTTTGTAACAAAGTTTCCTTAATTGATACGAATTATATGAATGCGGAGTTTTCAGTGTTGCTTAACATATTTTTAGCTAACAGTTGGAAAGGGTATCCAACATCTTTATACGGCCCTTCTTACGACCTATCCAAATTGACCTAGAACCAAGTAAGGGCATTTGCGGTCTCTGGATACTGTAGCTTTGCAAGAATTACAAGCGAATAAGCTGTTCAGATATTTGCTTATAATTCCTAAAATGATCCAACGTTCTTCCTTGTAAAACCTAAAGGTGCCAAACTGTTACCAAACCCATTTTTTGGAATGTTCCGGAGATTGCCTTAATGTAACTGACTTTTGTTGGAATTTTTCAGAATTCTTCAAAAAAGTTGCTAACATTTAGTTGGAAGACGCTCTGTTTTTTTCAGACATGTTACTAGCAGAAATCAGGCACATCATCTGTCCATTATTTTCCAGAAACTTTTCATTTTTTTTTTACACAATGATTGTAAATGATAAGTAGTTGGGTGATGGAATTAATACATTACGTTATTCATGATAATACATTACATAAATTTTGATTTTAGAATAAAAAGAAACGAACTGAATTATCTAATGAACGCGATATAATAAAAACTAAAAGACACAACTTACAAATAAATAAATAAATCAATAAATAAAACTTTTATATCAAATCAAGGTTTAAAAAAAAAAAACCTTTGTACACAATTGATGTGTATTTAAAGCGCATTAATGTATATATTAAAATTTTTATAGGTTTTTTGAAAAACGTACGGACAAAAAAATACATAGTTTTAAATACGAATACGTGAGAATTCTACGACGAAAATTTAATGATATTAAATTATTTTTATTGCCGCAAAAGTGTGCCCAGACGGCATAATTATCAAGCAGTAAATTCCCGCCTTTATTAATTCCGGATATATGCTTAAAACGAACTTCCATTTCTTATTCTCTTAAAAGTCTTAAAAGCTGAAATTTAGGGCAGGGAACAAAGTCTCGTTAATGGTAAGAAATTAATGAAGGCACGAAGATGTCAAGGTCGTTATGGGTTTTAATTACGGTTTGGAGAGGGAAAATGTTCTTTTAAAGTCGCGGAAACATTTTAAATAAATATCACCGTTTTGTGTCTGGCTCTGTCGTAATAAAATTTCCCCCTGCGGGCAATATAAGTTTTCCAGGTTTCATTTTTTAGCGTTACTTGATACTTTGCAACACTATGTTCAAATATTTAGCGGAAAGCTGCAGATAAATATGCACATAACAATCTCAAATATTACTTTAATATAGCAAAATGCTCATCACATTACACTTTAATGTTTATTGCGCAAAGGCAAAGTATTACTTAACTCACAAAAATAATTTGCACAAAGTTATCTTTAATCGCTTTTGATTCTTATTAAGAATTGCAATAAATGTCTGCCCTTAAAGCCGCCTGGCTGATTAATGAACAGATTTTGTTTGTATTGTCTGGTGCCAAATAGAAAAAGCGGTATATATGGAAGTTAAGAGGTATAACGTCTATAATTTCATTGAATTATTTATTTTGTCAGTTATAAAGAGGAGATAATCCCATTACGTACATTGTCAAATTAGACTTTTTCAAAAACTGGCAACTAACATTAATTTTAACACGTATTTGCTGATCTACGACCAAATACCGTATAAGCTGCAGATTTTTTTTGCCAGATAATAATACACATATTTAATAATATGGTTAACTTAGAATTGGTTCTGAAAGAGACCACAATGATCAAGTGAGAGCGTAAAGTATCGCCCTTTCAATACAATGGCTGAATGTCACTTTACTGAAGCTATATTTAGCCCCAATACGTACTATTGACCCGGAAAAAGGAAGTTTAAGTCACAAAACGCAGCGTTTCATCAGTTGCTAAAAATTGGTCGTAGTAATTTCAAACTTTTTGCTCAATTTTTATGCTCTTTTCCTTAAATGTACGTTTGGGGACCAAGGATCCATACAAATAGTTATATTTGATATTTTCGCTTTTTTTTTTTTCAAACTTATATTATAGTCCAGTTACATTAATGTCACCACCACGTACTTTTGACGTCGACGTTAAATAACCAATCACATAATGCACTTGGTAGCACAGTGCAGTTGAGGGTATATAAAGGGTTTGTGAGGGCTTTGAAAAACATTTCTATCGTTTGCCTAATGCAAAAACGAAGCGATTTATCTGGCGTACAAAAGGGCATGATCATTGATTTTCGGGCCGATGGTAGAAGCATTTCCAAAATGGCTGAGTTTTTGAGCTGTTCCTGGTAAAGCGTACCGTGCATGCCAAACTGGGACTGTTCAAAATTAGAGACTTTGCAAATGTGGTATACCAGGAACCATAGATGACGGAGGCGAACGACTGCTGCGGAGATGCGTTCGGGTTAATAGAGGGGCTACCGTTGAGCAACTGACACCCCCAGATGAACCGAGGGGCTAACAACATCGTCTCCCACACTACTGTTTAGCGGACGTTGCTGCGTCTGGGCTCCAGAAGCAGAATCCTGCTTCATGCACCTGTGCTGAATACTTTCCATCGACGACGAATCCTGAAATTTGCACGCCTGTACCGTAGCTGGACGTCCATTGAGTGGCGACAGGTAGCATTTACTGATGAATCACGTTTTATGCTCCATCGGACAGACGGATGTTGGCTTAGAAGGCGTGAAATCTCTACAAGGAAACACCCTGCAACCATTGCCGGAGGAGTCCAAGCTGGAGGTAGGAGCATTATGGTCTGGGGAATGTTTTCAAGGGGTTCTATGGGTTCACTCATTACTGCGGAAGGCACGATGGATCAATACAAGTACGCATCTACCCCCGGACCATGTAGGACTCCTATAGGAATATTGTTTTTCCTCAAAATGATGGCATCTACCAGCAGGACAATGCCGCGTGCCATACTGCTTCCACTGAACGTGAGTGGTTCGAATTGAACCAGAATGAGTTTACCGTTCTCCCCTGGTCAGTTAACTCATTGACTTAAGCCAAATCGAAAATCTGTGGGACCATCTCAATTGAGTTGTTTGCAACATGGATCCTCGCCCGCGTAATCTAGCTCAGCTAGCCACCATATTGGAGTCGGCATGGCTCAACATCCCAGTGGACACCCTCAGTTACCTAATTGGCTCTCTTTCTACACGTCTCGCAGAAAGTCCGTTTTGAGAAAGGTGGTTGTTTTGGATTTTGACAGGTGGTCACATTAATGTGACTGGATTGTGTATTTAAACCCTGCACCTCATTTTGAGCATTTTTGCTATAAGAAGTATGCATCTAGGACAAACGTTTGCGAAAATAAAAGGTACGCAACTTAAAACGGAACATTGTTTAAAAAAAAATATTTCATCACTATAACGATTAAGTCTTTGTGAATATATCTAATAGAAACTCACAAAATCTCACGTCCTTGCACAGCTTTGATATCAATATTCAACCTTAAAAGACGTGATGTTCACTAATGTAGTGGAAGATTAACTTTCGCCACTTACACAAGACCAATATATTTTTCAAACAATGATACTGCGCAAGCATCTTTTAATATGTATACACAAAAATGCCTTTTTATAAGCATTATAGGAGTAGCTAATAATAATATAAGTGCTACAATTTGCATCAATTGAGAATTTAAATGCTAAAAACTAAACAATTAGTTTTGAGTACTGAGACAATGCACTAAGTTGCTTTAAAAAGAACATTAATATACGCAATTCTTGAGTAATATTACAGTATCCCTGATAATATTGAGAAATTATTTATTCTTCAAATAAGATGCAGACGTTTACAAATATACTTGTACGAATTTTTTTTCATGTTATCCAATCCTTCCACCACATTAAAAAAAAAAAAAAAAAAAACATATATTTATTTTTAGCGTAATACGGATAAAGCAAACTTTGAAAATTTCCCCCTAATTATAATACTTTTAAAACTCCTAATAGAAGAAACATTTCTAGGATTCGACATAAGAAGCATTAGCAAAGCAAGTCGGAGTTCAGAACGTTAATTATAAAGAAGATGCCTCATTAACTGTCCGGTGGATGAAGTGAAGAAAAAGCACGAGAGCCATCCCCTTAATCTTTCAATGAGGCAACGTACTCCGAAGTTAACTCTTATTATTACGATTTAGTTGGTAATTAAAATTTATAATCCTTGAAGAAAAACTGCAAAATTTCCAATTCATAAATGAACTGTTTAAAATGTGCTTAATTTCTATTTGAGTAAATGGATAGTGTGATTTGAAAAATGTAAACAACAAAAGAATTACTTTAAAAATTATTACTGACAGTTGCTTTTATCAAATTGACTTTACTAAACATAGCTAGTGGTATGTTGTGATAAAATAACGTAGGGGAGAGTGGTAATGAATGGGCTATGGTGATGAATGGGCCACTAACAACATATGAAAAAGTATTTGCATGATTTTTTTTTGATGCCACCAATAGATGTAGCTATTTGTTCTACTAAACTCATCCAATTTTCATTCGTTTGCGCTGAGCCATTTTCAAACTAGAGTGGCATGGTCAAGAATCTGACTGAAAAGTAAGTTTTTTTTTCTTTTTAGTAAAACATTTCTAGCTAAAATGTACCAAGTATTTCACTGCATACATATGTATAAGCTAGTCTTTCCATATCTATAAACTAATCTTAATATGTATCTTAAGATGTATTTTGATGTTATCTAAATTCAATGTACTCAAAAAACCTAAATGTATTCCAAAAGTATAGGTGGGACTGAATGGGCCACTATGTTATGGTAATGAATGGGCCACCTAAATATTGTTTTTCTTCCTTTTCTTTAGATTTTCGCATTAATATGAAACACAACTGACTGTCATAGATATATTAAGATTACTGTAGTCAAAATAGGTTTGTAGTAACTTCTAAATATAATTTGCAGATGTATATTAAATTCCTATAGTACAATAGACCTCTGGTCGCAGTGCGTGGCTTAAAAAAGCTCCCCTCTCTCCTTCATATTATATTCCTCACAGTACAATTTCATTTTCTTTGTTGGTAACTTAAGTTAGATATTTCTTATTCCCGATGTCTAGTAAATTTAAAAAAAAAAAATTTGAATTTTGACAAGTTTGAAAATGAAGATGAAGTTTTTGAAAGTGATTTTTAATATTATTTTTGAAATATATAAATTTTGTTAAATCATAGTGTGTATTATCTGTTATTTTTTTTATATATATTTGATGTTATTTATTTCTTACAATCTCATTATTTAGTCATTTTTCTGCAACAATTGGTATGCATCAGTTTTATTTTAATTGCATCATTTTTGATATTTATATAATTTTAAATCAGTATGATTTTGTATCATCATGTCAAGTGACACATTTATTTGGTCATATTCAGCAAATAAAAGATTAAATCCACATGTTTTCATTGAATTCATTTAGTGGCCCATTCATTACCTTCGATAGCCCATTCAACCCCATAGGTGGGGTTGAGTGGGCCAAATTTCAAAATTTTTATTTTCTATTATAATTCATTATAGACAGGTGCTAATCCAACTTTTATGACTTTTTTAGATAGCCAGATAAGTAAAGTAACTGAAACACCAATTTATAGTTAAAACAAAGTGTTAGAAAAAATTACAAAAATTCAAAACCAAAAAGTGGCCCATTCATTACCACTCTCCCCTATATGTAAAACTGCTGCTTTACAGCAATAAACTGTAAACCTGTTAATTTTAGTTCATTACTGAACCTCTGCTGCTGGCATGATACTGTTGTTTTTACAGTATAATACAGCTAATTTTGTCACAATAAAGTGTAAAAGTGTCGTGATCAACGGTAAGTTGTAGCCTCAGAGTAATAAACCGTAAAATGTCTAATTTCACCGTTTATTGCAGTGCATTTTACAGTTTTAAACTTTAATCTCTGCTGTCAGCATTATACTGTGAAAAAAAATTAATTTTTGCAATGTATAATTTAGTAAGAAAAGAACCCAAAACTGATCTCCGCAGTGTAAAGCTGTAAAATAATGTATTTAACAAGAGCTAAAGTAACATATACAAAAGCGATACTGGATGATTAAAATCATTTTTTTCAAACCTGAAGGAAACTCTTTGCTTTAATTTAAAAAAAAATGACAATGGTCTCATTATATTCTTATTAAATAAAGAAATACTTTTGTAAATGCCTTTTGCTGATGATCTTATGACAAACCAAGAAAAAGAACGGCTTAAAACCAGCTGGTCTTAAGTTTTCAGCAACATAACGCAGTTTTTTTTCAATTAATTATAAAATTAGTAATAGGAGGAAATATTGAACAGAAGGACACAAAAGGCAAAAACTGGTTATCTCTAATTAGGCTAAATAATACTAGTCTGTTCCAATTTAATTAAGTCTTAAACATATTTTTAAAAACAGCACAAAACACTTACGTCATTAATTATATTTCTTTAATTATAAAAGCGATTATTTGTCTTCCATTTTACATTGCTCCTCTATCTTTAGTTTCTGAAAAGAGCACTTAGAAGCTCACTAATGATGTTTCAAAACCGGTTATTGGATTTTTGAATGCAGTTTAGGACGGGAGAGAAAGAGTTTCTCGGCAGAAGAACTTCATCGAGAACACTTATTCTTGTGTTCAGTAGTTTTGCTTGCTGTGTAACAAAGAATTGATTGTCCGCATGGATTTTGACAGAGCAAGTCCCAGTTTAGCGTCATCAGTTCTGGAGTAAAATTGCTGGCACAAAATTGCCATGAAAAAGAATGTGACACTTTTGAAAAGGTCGATCTCTCAGAAAATTCTTTACAATGTATGTAGCTGTATGATATTTAAATGTATGCTATGTATTTGTTCATTCAAATGTTTTTTCCCCGAAATGTTTAACAAAAATGTTTTGTTTTAAACGTAGTGTAAGAAAAATTATGAGGTGGCGGCTTGAAGCACGGGAGGCTCGTACAGGGGGGAAAAGGGGTGATTGACCCGTCCTTCTAATATTAAAATGATCTATATTATATTTTTGAAAAACCACGAACATTACAAAAAAAAAAAAAAAAAATCAAATTTTGGAAATGGTTTATATCATTTTTTGTTGATCTTCGGAGCTACTTATTTTTTGAAAGGAAATCAACGATACGTCTAGAAACTTAGTTAAAATTCTGATAGATGGGTGGCCTTGCAAACTGTGAAAATATTTTACCATTTCACTTTGCCCCACGTTCCCCTACATGTTAAAAAGTAACCTGCAGTTAACAAGTGAGATTTTTCATGGGCGGTAGGAGGCCAATAATAAAGCTCTAGGAAAGGGAATGAACAAAAGTCGCAAACGAAAATGTGAGACTGAATTGATACCAGACCATTGGTGATTGTACTCACCAATTTTTAAGAAACTGGAAGGGTTAGTGGCAGGGATGCATCGATTAATCGGTCATAATCAGTCACTTTGCCGTTTATTAATAATCTGCAAGATTTTGCCGATTATTAGTAATCGGGGGAATTTTAAATATTATTATTTAAAGTATACCTTCACCAAGAAACAATGGTGAACAATTTTATTAACAGTAAATAAACGTAATTTTCTGCAATATTTACTATAACTTGTAGTACGAAAGTGTACAGAGTAAAAACAAAATAATTCGTTCATGCAGTTCGTAAAACTGAAAGGAATATATAAAAATATGATCCTCACAGCTCATATTCATAACACGCTGTTAGGAATACTTAAATTCCTGAAGTTTTAAATTGGAGTGCAATAACATGAGTATTTTATTTCATTTATAATTAGTCAAATAACTTTAAGTATACCTTGAACATAAAACTGCATTAAATAAACTTATTAACAAGAGATCAAAAAATAAATAATTTTCGAAAAACAAAATTATAACATGCAGTACGACAGGGTGTAGGAAGAAAAAAATAAACAAATAAAAGGAAATAAACATAAAACATAACCCTCACAGTTAACGTATTGTTTTCAATACATTAATTTTCCTATTTTGAATAAATCTACACGTATACACAAAGTTACAACATTTTTCACACGTCGGTAGTTTTCTGCTAACCATATACTCTTAAAAGTGTGCCGCTTACATGTAAGGCACAAGAGAATTGTGCCTTATATTAATTACATATCAGAGGCACAAAGCGTAAGGTGCCTCTGATACATACAAAGTACAACGAGATGAACGGCACGGACAGGAAAGCAAAACTTTTTAAAGGCACACTGAATCGGCATGCCCTTTAAATTCCCACTTCGCAAGTTTTAAGCGGCACATCGGGTAAGCCGCTTTGGGTTTGAGGTTATAGCTGATCACGTGGCTCGTATGTTTATTTTCAATGCTGGAGATAGCGGAAAGTTCGCTTTTAAAATTCAGGATTAAATGTATTCTTTCGTCGTTTTACAGGAATATTACTAGTTTGAGAGAAATAGTTTTATATATTGCGTTGTTGTTTGATGCGGATGTAAGAAGAGGGAACGAAAATCAAGTTGTAGTGTAGAAATTTGATCGTTCCATGACTTTGCTTTGCAAGATTCATCGTCTGAAGAAATGGCAAATGAAAAGTCAATCGGGCATATTTTGTGCAGAATAAGCATTTTATGGTTTGCTCTGAAAGTTTATTATCAGAAGATTTTATTTATCTGTCCATCCATTATGCATTATTATTTGCCGAGGCTTAAACTGCTGTTTCAAACGTCTTCAATTGTCTTCCTATGGAAACATCGATAACAAAATGGGCAGCAAAAGAATGTGTTAGTGTATTTTTTTAAATCTACATTCTCTTTTGCTGACCTTTTTTGTGTTTTATGGCGACTTTTGTGCTACAACAGGTATGTAAAATAGTTCGTCCAGTTTACTTCTATTATGATTTATCAACGTTCTTTTAATTTTTATTTTAGTCTAATTGCCATAATAATTTAATATGCTAGATATTTGATACTGTTTATTGTTTCGGCAAAATACTCGATTAACAACAGAAGTAATTATTTTTTGCTGCATGGGCTTTATTATAGTGAAATATAGTCTCACAAGATTCAATTGACTTTAAATTTATTGTACTGCTTTTAAAATACAGTAGAATTGTTGAAAAATAATAAGTTATGATTCAGCAAATTCTCACAAGATTCAGTTGAATATAAATTTGTTGAACTTGTTAAAATATAGTAAGATTTTTTCTTTAATGCAAAAATATAACTGAGCAAAAAATGACTATTCTTGTAGAAACTTCAGATTCAAAACTGAAGAATTATAAAACAAACTTTGCCTCTGTGTATTAAAGTTTAAATTCACTAATTTTCTGTATCGCAACATTTATTTATTAAATTCAATAAATTTTAACTTTAATTTTCATGTGGCTTTTATTACGGTAAAATACTTTTTCACAAGATTCAGTTGACTTTAAATTTATTGAACTTGTTATAATTTAATGAGATTTTTTTACAGAAAAATACAATTTTTAGTGAAATTTGTTTGTCAAATAATTTTTCTTTGGCAGGCCGAGTATTAAGTGATCAATTAAAATCATTCTGTGGATCTTTATGACATGTTTGTAGTTATAAAAAACTGTTATGATGTTTTTAAATTGGAACATAAGTCTAAAATGTGTTTAGATGTGAATTAAAGAAATCTTACAATTTTTATCGAGATTGCATGGAATGATCGGTTATTATCCTGTACTTAATAACTAATTTTTTTGCTGAGTCTATAATACATTTGAAACTACAGCATTATAAAACATCAAGTGTTTGCTTTCCCTAAAAAGATACTGTTTTGCGTAAAAGATTGAAATCGCTCTATATTTTACATCATTTCCATTCATTACATTTAATAAATTTTATATTAAAGCAATTAATATATTATAATTGAAAATAGTTGTTGAAATAACTTGTTTAGTTCCTATTCTGAAAATTGTATTTCAAAAAGTTACCTTTTAATTAAAAATGAATAAATGCAGTCATGTACCATTTTTATTTGCATTTTACCTTGTACATAATTTTTTTAAAATTAAAAATGCAAAATTACTAGCTTTGAAACTTGGTAACGACTATTTCATGTATGCTCAACGTAACATTTTGAAACATTTTTCAGAACATGGATAAGTAAAATAGATTAGTAATGAAGAAACTAAACAGAGTTTAGTTTGTCAAATTTCATTAAAACTTGTTGACTATCTTATCAATTTTACAAACCACTGCAGGAATTTGTTTGAGAAATTATGTCACCTTTATTGCAAAAATCACATTTGAGAGATAGTTCTCGCTTTTTAAAAATTCATTTTCATGGCTTCATAAATAATGAAAGTCTAGTATGGGTACAGATGAGTTGTTTTTGAATATGATTTTTTTTTATTTTAGTCATGTGATTCTTACCATTTTTTTTTTCAAGTTGCTGCACATTATGCATTTTTTAATTTTATTAAACATCAATTAAAAGAAAAGAAAATTAACGTTATAATTTTTACAACATTTGTTTGAGATTTTCACTTCAGACAGCATTTGTTTTGAAAAATAGATTTTTTTAGAAAACATCACAATAATAAAGAAAACAACCCAAAGTTTTTCTTTTAATGCTCACCTACCTTTGTTTCAGGATCAAACTGACAATTTGTTATGAAGTACTTATTTTTGCTTTATAGTACAATGGCAAAAACTGAAGCTTAATAGCATTTTTTTTCTTATCTTGTCCAACTTTCGGTTCTGCTGACAAGATTAGCGAAAATAAGAGCTTATACAACAATCAAATCAGAAAATATTTGAAATAAAGTGTTATGCATAAGAATTTTATATTCTTTGGGAAACATTTTATTTTGATATATCTAATTAATGTGTCATGAAGAATTAAAACCTAAAAAAAGTTTAAAACATGCAAGCACTGGGGTAAAAAAATAAGAAGTTACTATAAACTGACGTTGAAATTTCCCTAATAAACCATTATTATTATTATAAACCTATAAAGCATTCAAATATAAGGCACTGAAATCTAAAGTAAGAGGCACAAACGTTTTCAAATATAAGGCACTAAAATCTAAAATCAAAGGCACGGTATATGCCTTTTAATTTCAGAGGCACAAACGGTGCCTTTCATTTTAAATGTGCCTCTTAATTTTCAGGGGCACAAAAATTCAAAATGTGTCTCTTATTTCAGAGGCACAGTTTTAAGAGTGATAGTGCATTTATGTAATATCTAATTTCTCCAAAGATTAAAATTCTTGCATTTAACGACTGCAAATAATCGAAAAATAAATTAATAGCACTCTTAAATCACAGAGTCTTCCTTTTTTTTTCAAGTCTGATTAATATAGTAAACAACGCGTTGATTATGTTATGTGTTAATGCTGTTTTATTAACAATAATATGAAAATTGATTTAAGGAAATATGGAAAATTTTTGAAATTATTTTGGGAGAACTAGGAAAGTTAAATCATCTCTCAAGAATATATTTATTACTATTTTTAAATCGAAGTTGTAAAAGAAGGAAAAAAAAACAGTAATGGAGACTTAGGTAGTTTTTAAAGAATCGGATTATTAATCGGCTCTTCCGATTATCAATAGCCGATTACTCGGTAATCTCTAATCAGCCAATTTGTTTATCGGTGCATCCCTAGTTGGTGGATAGCTTAATGGCTAATTTAAAGGTGTCAACAATTCCCCAATCACTTCTTAGTCCTAACTCAACTCCCCTAAAGGCGTTCTTAGAAAAAATATTTTCCAATTGAATCATTGACATTGCTTTCCAAACAAACCTTATATAAAGCCTACTGAATAATGACTTATCAGTAAGCTTTGGAAACGTGGCAAAAAGGTCTCATTAAGCCAACCTTTTAAATATTTTTTATCAGTTATTACAGTTGGAAACAGTTGCGCAAGTTAATATTGATTTTGTATATGGTGTGGGCACCTTGGCGTGGCATTGTGTTTCATTATGAAATAAGACAAAAAATAACATAAAAAGAGAATTTATATTATTTCTGATGTATAGCAGTTTAACATAACTGTCAAGAAAATAATAACGCATCAAAAGCGCAATTGCCCTATGAGCTTGTACTCGTTTAAAATTTAAAAATAAGAGAAAACTTGGTTATTATTAAATTTTCTAACCATAAAACTGACAATGTTTGCCCATTGATTGTCACATAGAATTATAATAATAATAATAATATTCAGTATTCATCACTTTGTTGCAAGATTAAAAAATTTAGCTATAAGTGTTCAAATATATAAATTGTTCCTTTAAAAGAAAATTAGTATTATATTACGGTCGTTCATTTTATTCTTTAAATTATCCTAACAGTAAACTTTTTAAACAAAATGTATATTAAGGAAGTACAGCAACACAGTAAAAATTACTGAAAACCTATATGTAAGTGATAAGTAAATAGCTTAGACAGAAAATAATCACCATAAAAGTATTTAACTATACCTTTAACTGTACTAACTATACATGCATAATTTTCTACACTCATCAATTAAATCTATTTAAAAAATGGTTAAAATACATTTTGAGATTAGGCTCATATACTCAATTAATTCTGCCTAAATTAAAAGGAAAAACATTTTCTAACAGTTTATGAAACGATCAGCAATTTTCATAGTATTAACGAGTAGAAATACCTCGACTAATCAATGATGCGTATAAGTAGGAAAAATTGTGGAAAGTTTTCTTTTATGAGAAGCTTTAAAATATTTCCACTCATTTAGCTGAAGAGTTAAATCTCTAATCAAGAAGCCATGCCTCATTAGCTGTTCGTTGGAGACCTTAATGGGGAAGAGAATCTATGTGATTGACTATTTTTGATATCGTCATCTTTTTTTTTCGTGCGCTTCTTCGGTGCAGGATAGATGCGGCGATTTTTACTTAATTTAGATGTTGTAATGAAAGATACTGCAGATTGAAAATGTTTAGCACATTAAAGTTTTCTTTCACACGAGCCATTACTGAAGTTGTAAATTTTAGGTTTAAAGTAGTTTGCATTAGCTTACGCGTAAGCGCCGAAATAAAAAAAAAAGTAAAAAAGTGATGGTTTAGAGAAACATGAGCAAAATTATATGCTTTTTTTTTTTTTTTGAAAAGTATTCTTCATTTAATGCAGGATTTGTAGCAAATTGTATATTACAAAAGTAGTGTATATTTTGTGGATAAATGACTATACTGTTGCATTTCCATTTTGTGAGTATAAGGTCATATCGCAAATCTTCAAAAGATAAAATTTGTTTATTATGTAAGGCAGCAGTAAGAAAAAATATTGCTTTTGTTTTATGCGTTTACGTTGTAAATTTTTATTTTAAACCGGACATTTTTTTTCTCTCTGCACTTAAAAAAATGCGGCTCTTTTATGGCATAAGGTTTTTCTCTTTACTCCAATATTTTATCTAACGACTTCATTGAATATATAGAAATGTGAAATTTAATCAATACTAAATTGTTTCTTTCACAAATGGCTTCCCTATTTTGTACAATAAGAATAAGTATGATGTAGATCATGATAAATAAATGAATGAACTCAGTTTTGTTGCTAATACATTTGTGCATTTCACAAGATTTGCAAAAACAAAGCTGTAAGAAAACTCCGAAATGTCACAGAATATTTACGGGCAACATACTGAATTTTACTGCTCCCACACGTGACACGTTCCCTGTGAAAAACAAGTATTTTTGCGAAACATTTGCGATACCAATGATATTGTATTTACAAAGCGTTTTGCAACTTATTTTAAAAAATCTGCAAGATATATGTTTTTCTAGATCTGTTTGAGATACTAAAGATATTTCCAAAGCATTTTGTTCTGTTAACAATAGCTTTCTTAAATGACTGATCGAACTTTTAGAGAACTGGAACGCCTAACTTTGTTTTTAATGATTTTGTGTACCGTCAGTTAAAATCTAAACAATATAAATTAGTAGCCGAAATCATTATGTAAATAAAAGAGAATGTTCGTTAAACTTGTACTTGTCATTCCTACTAACACAATAACATTAAAGTGATTCCAATTCGCTTTTACTACACACTAGCTTTTGGTCATAAATTTTACACCTAAATAGTTAAAAAAATCATAAACAAAGCAGCAAATTTCATTTTTTTCTTGAAATTTATATTTGGCAGTTTAATCAAAACAAATCATATATATTGCTACTAATGTTTGTGACAAATTATATCTTGAACGCAGTACGATCTACCGTGGTGACATTTCATTCAAACGTTTGAAATGACTCGTTTTTTCTAAAGTTTCCATTTTTCCTTTAACAATACCCGCGAAATATCATTTATCATAGATATTGTGAGAGTGATAAATTTAACATCTTTGACAATCGTCGCTTGTTCTACAATGACACAACAAAGAGAAACTTTCATGTCTCCACCCAGAGCAAGTGATAAGTATTACGTCTCTTTTCATATCTTTTCTTGTAATTATTATTATTTTTTTCTGCAATGGGAAGAAATGTCACTGAACTTAGAGTGATACTGATTACAGAAGGGGAGAACGAATATTGTTGATCCACACTTTGTATATTTGTTTTCTAATTTTTTATCTCGTGGATCAAAATAAAAATTTATGATGTACAATAACTATTTTTCTATCAGGTAATAAGCTAAACATAGTCATTATTATGCTTTTTTTCCATATAAAAAGAAAAAAAATCATAAAATGTTTTGTTTTGTTTTTTTTTCAAAATTTATGTTCGAGTTACATGATAAGCGTAAATCTGATTTAGACTGAATACGAGTATAAATATGGCTACTTTTTCCGACATACGGGCTTTGAATATTTTAAGGGACATTTCCTTAGTCTGAGTTTTTTTTTTTGAATTCCATTACGTTTACTTAAAAACGGTAAAGAAACAGCTTCGAATACTCTAGTAGACGAACTTCCTTTGGAAAAATAGATGAAACTCTCCCGCAACACAAAAGTGATGTTTGTAATAGTAGCCAATAAGTACAGTGAAGCTCGTAATCTCAGTGCTAATCGTTATTGCTTGTGAGTTCCAACAACTGATGACATTCCCCACGGATCAAGCTTACAAAACTAAAATAGCAATAAATTTGCCATGGTGGCCTATTACATCACACCAAGCTGAAGATTTATGTGGATGATTATTTTTCTTATTCTTTCAACTTTACTTTGCATAGTTTAATTAAACATTTTTTTTTCATTTTTAAGTAAATAATGTATTTCTGACTCCGAAAGTCATATTACATTTACCCCATTAACTGCCATAAAAAATAAGAAGGATTTATCATCCAACTTTTTTCGGCTATTTACAAATTTTAGATCGATGCAAATCTTTTTCACGATCCAACAATACACTTCACGGATATCTCAAATTCCTGTAAAATTTGGGAAATATTGAAAAAATACTTCGAAACTAGTAGAGTTTTTTTTTTTCTATTTCTTAAAAATTGATTTTTGGACTTAATTCAAATGGTTGTAAGCATTTAACACATTATTGTTTTTGCATTGAACTATTTTCGTTATAAAATGCTTAATGAAAAACTAATAATAAAAAATTCCATTGCGTTGAAATTTTTAACAAGTTAAAAGAAAGGCTGGACATAAGTCATACTTACGTAATAGATAACAAGTCCTAGTTCAGATAAAAACACAAATAAGTAACTTTTAAACTGTCTGAAATTACGGATTGGCTTTCGAGTTTACAGAAAGATTAATGAAGTTATAACAACCATTAAACTTTTACAGAAGCAAATTGATTATTAAAAACATATTTCCGTACCCATTAGCTAAGACAAAGAAAAAAGTTTTCACAAAAAGCTTATTAGCAATATTCCTTTAGAAATATGTTAATAGAATAACCGGCGTTTCTACTTGACAAACCAAGTAATCTTGTTACATATGCTTATGGTACGAAATTGTTTTATAGTTCATTAACCAAATTAACATCAGTGAATAATGGTACTTGTATAGAAAAGCCTGATATTATGAAGATTTATTTTATCAAAATTAGCTTTAGATTTCTAGGTCTATTTGCATGAGTAATTAATTTTCTCCATTTGGATCATTCCCAATTCAATGAAGTTTCTTGTTGAGAAAAGTGCCAAATGTGCTTAAAAAAAGACATAAATATAGTGTTTTGCTACGCTTTTATTCTGTCTGCAATAATTCATTTAAAAATATTAGTTATACATTAAACAATTGAAAAAATAAGCATTGTTCTTATAGATAGGGGTAATAGTAAATGACAGATTTTAAACTAATATAATAGTTATTAAACTTGTTTTTCCACATTGCCACAATCGCTAAATCTACCTCGTGTTCCTCCCTATTTCTTTTTTTTTTTCATTGTAGCATTATTTTTTAGATAGGCATGCGTGAAGATAATTACTTAAAGCAAGTGAAGATCATACTTAAAATGTTTATTTTTCACTGTAATATAGGTAGCAACTGAATTAGGTAGCAATAAAATACAGCTACGGATTGATTAGATTTTTCCTTCCTCCTTTTACATCCTTGATCTCTAAAGTAGGTGCGGCAAATAAGGTCTACATAAAGGAGTTTGGAAAGAAAACAAAGAACCATGTATCAGATTCAATAAATTGTAATATTTATTAAACATACAGATCAATTACTATACGAATCTAGCAAAAAATGGGTACGTTTTGCCAAACATAAGCAAGGAATTAACCATTGTTTTTAAACCATTGTTTTTTGTCATTAAGTCTACAGTAGGATAATAAGGCCTACTTTTTTGAAGCATGTGAAAACACTCACAAATAATCAAAATAGCCTTCTAACATTGGTAATTAAATTCAATTGTAATATCTATGCATTAATCATGTTTAACCCATTAATGCCTGACATTTTTTCCCAAAGATATTTTGTATAATGGTTACAAACAGTGCTTAATTGACAGGAGAAATAATTTTAAAAAATAATATGTAAAAAAATATTTTTTTTACTAAGAAAGGAAAAATCGTCCTTTAAAAGTTACGATAGATCCCAGAGGGTACATACTTATTTTACTAAAAAAAAATTCTGCCTACGATATAATACTCAAAAGGACATTTCATAAGAAGAAATAAAAGCAGCAATTAACACAAACTGGAAAGCTGGGAATAACATTTAAAACTTAGCTTTTTTTCTTGAGATTATGAACAATGTAATTCTTGATAAAGATCACATTAAAACTGCTACAGAACACACTTTACAATGGTTATATACTGCAATCTGTTTATAACGAATTGAAAGAATACCAAGGTACTGATTGAACACTATTATTTGGTTGAAACGTTTATTTCGGGGAAATTCAGACCTTTTTTTGGACCGTCACTCCCAAAAGGGACGCTAGGCACTAATGGGTTAAATTCTTCCAATTTACTTTCTCTTTTGTTTAACAGCCGACAAGTTGTTCAAAATTATCTTTGTCGTCGGCTATCAAAGCAACGCATTCCTCATAATATCTCTTGTCGAATTTATAGGAAAAACCTTGCAGAAGGTTTGTATGTGTTACTGTCACTCTCTTTTTCTTGAACTGTAGATGTGAAGGGTCTTGGGAGTGATTAGCCTGCAGGTGATGCCAATTGTCAAATTTTCTTCATCAACTGTGTCTGCTATAAGAGCTAAAAATTCTGTTAGTAAAGAAAAAGCAAAAGCTGCTTGTGGATAGCCTATGGGATTAATGACTATAAACATGTGACTATTACTGTCAAAATTCAAATTTTTGAATTACTGCTGTCAAGCACGAAAGCTTCGCGCGTGTCCGCTAATACTGTTTAATTAAAAATTTCAATTTCTATAATTTTATGAAAAAACTTTTTTTTTATCGAAATACAAAGGTGTTGCAGTTAGGGCTTCCCCTTATCCCTGTCTCTTATTGCAAGGGGTTTGTTATATAAAATGTGTTTATTTAAGAGCAGATTTTTTTCTGTAAGCCAGCTCCGCGACTGCACCCCCCCCCTTTTTTTTAATCCTAACTTAACTGCACTATTAAAACACATCTCCCATCTTCAAAATCGATAACCCAAAAGAAAACCTTAACAACACGTCAGAATAAATAAATTTTACTTACTTCACGAGATGATCAGAGATAAATATGCTCCTAATATGTTTATAAGAGTTTTGGCGCAAAAATCAAGACATAAAAGTTAAAAATCTGCCGCTTTGCCGACAATCAGTGAATGATATGCAGACTACGCATCGATGCTTAAAAGAAGTTGTCGCCAGGAAAAGCTTCTTTTAAAGTCGCATGAAAGGATTTCCACTCATTCAGTTAGACATTTAGGTCGTTAATCAGGGGGAGGATGCATCATTAGCCACCATGCTCCAGACAGTAATGGGGAGAGGCGGTCTCTTTTCTGGGTCTCTTTTTGAATACATTTCCTGCTCTTTCCTTTGCCATTTTGCGTTTTAAGAAAAAGTTATCTGTACTCGTTCAAGTTTCTTTAAAATTTGCGACACAGCAATTAGAAAGGGGTCGATTTAATTTTTTAGAGTTATATTATTACCTCTGGCAAAGTTATTTCATGGATTTCAGTATAAAATTGTCAGTTGAGAGTTATTGAAAAAACAAGCATTTTGTATATAACTGATATTACGTTGTCTCAGAACAATATTAAAGACGTGTAACTGTAAATAAAAACAACTTATCGTTACTATATTTAACGTGAATTTAAGGCATGCGATTGATTATTTGCTTATAAAGATATTTAATGAAACACATTATGTTTTATTTTAATTGTGATAGGGCTCTCCTTTTTTTAATTCTATCAAATGGCAGTATTTTATTATTTTTATAGAAGTACATATTCCTTGTAGATACAATAATTCCTTGTAGATATATGTTTTTCATAAAAGTGAAGTATCATGTGTTTTACATATAGTTATATATTTTTTTTACTTTATTTATCTATTTACTTAATTTCATGTTTGTCTATTACAAAACTGCTTTGATGGACTTTTGGCAGATTTTCTGTAATAAGAGTAGCAGAAACGCAAAACTTTGTTTTACATCAAATGCTTGGTTTTGGTAGTGGGGCAAAAAGTTATGATTCCATAAAAAAATTGTATAACAGTGCCGAATGTACATTGCAGTAGGTATGGCATCAGTTATCAAATCTATTATACACTAATATGTTTGATAACCCTTTCTTTTAATTAACTGGGCATTTCTTTGCAATATCATTGAAGTCTGACTCAAAAATGCTTTAAGATCGAAGAATTTGCTAGGATGTATATTAAAAAAAAAAAAACATATACGTTTTCTCACTTTGTTCTAGCCATCATTTACAGTGCTCATAAACAAGCCGTGCATTCTATAGTGATAACTCTAAAATTCAAATTTCCCGGTAGAACTATTTAATGAATCACGGGCAAAAGAGTAGACTAATTTTCGTGACGCTTTTGACTTCAGTAATAACTAAATTATTGTATGAAGTGGCCTCGGGCAATTTTTATTAAACCAATAAACAACGCTATAAATTTGCATCATCATTCCTATTCAGACGGAGCCAATACATTAATTTTCCATCTGCATTCGTCCATTTCCATTGTCATTTTGAATTTAAAAAAAAAGTCATTTAAGAAATTTTAACGATTTTTTCCCGTTGAAAAATTGAAAATAAAAGTGCCCTAGGTGTAAATTTCTTGTTAGTCTATTACGTCTCTGTATACTGTGATTAACTCACGGGATTTACTCAAAAGGAAAGGTTTAAAGCCATTCACTTAGGCAATGTAAAATACACTGAAAACGCTACTTTTAAAACACGTGTGGTTGAAACTGAGACAAAATGTGCTCTAGTGGCTAGAGTTGAACTGCAAAGGGAATGCTTTGTGGCTCGCATGCTTGAAATTAAAAAAGGAAATCTTTAAAGCAGTTGTTATGCTTTGTACAACCTGGGCCGCTTATGCATAGGGGCATCAAAATACATGTTTGCCTAACATCAACCTCGTTGATTTAGAGAAAAAATAACTTGTGAAAATGTAAAAGTGTTCATTTACTCTTTAAAATATAGTTAATACAGCATCCTGTTCTCAAACCCTTAATTCAATCGATCCTTTTCAATTATCATTAAAATTTACATCGAAAAGAGGTCTGTTACTTCTTCGCTGTTCTGTGACGTCATTCACAATGCAAATTTTATCCAGATTAGGATATTACCATGGCATTGGAAAATGGCTAATTAGACGATTTTACATGAACAGAAGATAAGAGGAAATATTTAACGCGCGTCTTTCTTTTCTTGCAATGTGACAATTCTTCTTTTTTAGATAATAACACAATATATAACTTCAAATTGGTATTCCTGTAAACACACACATACAAGTTCTAGATATCTCATTTTCCGCCAGTAAATCAGGTTCAAATAAATATAACAATTAAAACAAATTATTTTTTTCTGTAAATTGACTGTAAATTTGTGATCAGGCATATTGTACATTAAATTGATAATTAAACTTGTTTTGTTTTTGTTTTAATCTATTGCTTATGTTTTTTTCCTCCAAAGAGTAAAGCTTTTTAAGATATATTCTTATAAAAAGAAGAAAAAAACTTAGTGTTTTTTTTCATTTACCACAGTTTCGTAGATATTAGAGGCAGTGATAAGATTATTGATACAGTGAACTTTTTTTTTTAAACATTCAGTCTAGTTCATATCTAAATTTTCCACATTCGAGTCTGTTATGTGCAGTACAAAAAATGCAGTAACTACTTAAATCTTAACGAAGCTGGTATTACATAAACTTTTCCACTAAGTGCACTTCGTAACAGTTCCGACTGAATACATTGCACAAATGATATGAGAGATTTTTTTACAGTGCATTCAGTGTGAAACACTTAATTCCTCTAAGTGCCATCAAATCCACATGCAACACACTTTATTTTACCCCTTGATGCATATATCGTCATAATGATATATATTTGGTTTTTGACAGATGTAATAATAAAAAACGGTTTTAGCAATGAATAACTTTCGCCTTTATAGAATACAAAAAAAAAAAAAAATGCATGAATTTAGAAATTTTTATATCTCTCTTCCTAGCAGTTATTGCACTTCCTATTCAAAATTCTGTGAAGATTGCTTAGCTAGTTGCTTTCCACATCATACGCTTAACCATGTTTTGAAAAAAAAAAAACAATCTTTTACCACATTTGTCTTATAGCCCATCAATATATACTTATGTACAAGTATGTATTAGAGAAACGCACAAATACTCGCAAAAGAAATAAAAAAATCAACAATAAATACGCATTTAAAGTCAAAAGGTTTAAAACTGCAATTTATATCCAAATATTCAAGGAATGAACAAAAATGCAATTTAGGCTTTTTGTCTCCTACGCCTTATCTTTCAAACTAAAAAAGTTTAGCATATCTTTCTTACTTGTATCCATTTTAAGCGCAACAAAACGTCAAGGTAAGTATAAATCTGCAGAATACAGTAAAGAAACTTAGACCATTCTGGTATCTTTTAGAAACATTAGCGGGACTTTTGGGAAATATAAATGCAGCAAAATGACTTATTAATAATTTATCGATAACAGCTGCTCATATATTTGCATAATTTTAGTAGGCCCACCATGAATCCTTGGAGATTATTTCAATTTTTACACAGCATTAAAAAGGATGATAACGATAAAAGTTTTAGAAATATGAAACTGGATAACTTCAGCTACTGAGTGGGAATTTAAATCACTTAGCTTTTAAAAGGGTTAAAAGAAACTTTCAAACACTAAATTTCGTATTCAAATGGAATAGATTTTTCGGACATTGTCATAAATCAATTGTTTCTTTAGAAAACCTTATGACAACACATTTCTTGAAATATGTTTCAAAAATTATATTAACCTATTTTTTATAGAATATTTTGAACGAAAAATTTGATTAAGTGTACATTGAAATTCGGAAAGAAGAATATAAAAAGGTTGTTTACTAAAGGTTGTTAATAACTTATTACCTAAACCTAATTTAGGTAATAAGTTATTTTTTAAAAATATATCATCAAATATGTTATTACTGGATTGGTAAAAGTTGCCGTTGTAGCGTGTGTAAATTTTACTTTGATGAATACAGAAAAGTTTTTGTTACTATTGATTCCAACTAACATTACCTTTCAAGTCACACTAAGAGAAAAATGAATCAAAACATTATTTTCAAAACGTTGTATCAAACGCTATAGCATTAAACTGAGGCATTTTATTTGTTCAAAAATGCCCTAACAGTTCACAATGTGCATTTTTGGCACTGGGGCACTTAATCCGGTGGATAGTGTAAACCATGAATTTTAGAAATATTTTAGTTTAAGTATATTTCATGACTGCAACTAAATCTTACATTAATACCAGTCTCTTTAATGTAAGTTTATTAGAACATACTTAGAATGCAGATATTAGTATTCAGCGAATTAGCACATCGAATCTGATGCATTGTTTGAGAACAGTAGTCAAGGTTTAGAATGCTTTGCATGGCGACTTGTAATCCTGATGCGTCATTGTAAATTGATCGAAATCTCTTATTGTGTGGATTCATCTATCTCTTGATTAAAATGGCAGCATGGAATTTTAATGAACTTATTTTGAAATACCCGTAGTCCAATTGCTGTTATCGACAATGTACTACATATTTATTATATTCCTACACTGAGTTAAAATGTTCTTATTTTACTCGACGAACAATTTTCGGGGTTTAAGTTGATTTGTGCTGAGTGTGCAAACACTTAGTCTGAAAGATTTTTCCGCACTTTAAAAAGTTTGTCATCTAAACTATTCAACTCTTGAAAAGTATTTTAATTGCACATTTGTACTGACCTTTCGGCAATCATTAAAAAAAACTCAAGAGTCATTAACAAGCAGTTTATTTACAATTGAGAGAAATATATTTTGCTGCCTCAGTTTTGAGCATTCAATATTTCCGAATTCAAAAATATCACGCAAGATATAAGCTACAAAAGTTGTTATTTTAATTTCACATCGGAGTCAAAAATACTTTAGAAACACCAAACAGCTCCTAAACATCAATAGCTTTTCATTAGAATGCATGCACACAGTTTCTCTAAAATGAAACTAAACAGTGTTAAAGATAAACCTAATTTAGGTGATAAGTTATTTTTCAAAAATATATCATTCAATATGTTATTACTGGATTGATAAAAGTAGCCGTTGTAGCGTGTGTAAATTTTACCTTGAAGATTACGCAAAAGTTTTTGTTCAGTTACAATTGATGCCAACTAACATTACCTTTCAAGTCACATATTGTAACATTTAAAAGAGTTCAATGTCATAGGTCAAATACACCTGTAAGCTCATGTTTACTTTCAGTCTATCAAATGTTTTCTCATTTATGAATTTTTAACTTTACCAAAAAAAGAAATACAAGTTTTAATAAAAAAAAAATAAATCGCGGGGTTTAATTTTAATTTTTCATCCCTAACTGATGATAGGTACAAAAAAAAAAAAAAAAAAAAACTTTATTTGGCAGAACGTTCAAAAAGTCAAGACCGCATGCGCAATATGCATTTAACTTTTAAAAATTTACCAATATACACTTACTAGAGAAGAATTGCTATCATGACAATATTTCCTTATTTAAGGAAAATACCATAAAATTTGTTTTTAACCAATTATAGGTGTCCAGGTCAGATAATGCAGTTTCGAAATACAAGGTGTATCTATTAAATTCCAGGACTGGGGCTTTAACAACGGAATTTAAAAAATGAATTAAAAGTTAGGCACCAACAGTTCAAATTATGTTTTTTGCATGGACGATTTGCGATTGGTATGTAAATGTATGTGTGTGTGTGTGTAAATGTATGTGCTGTAGACTGCACTATCATGTGCTGCATGGGACCCCTGCATAGGCAAATGAGTAGGTCCAGGTTAATGGAGCACTGGGATGCTAGATGTTAGGAGACTGCCTATCTGAGAGAAAAATTACATGACGTTTGGATGCCAATAAACAAATGCAGAGCATTTGTTCATTGCGCAGTAACAAACCCAAGTAGCACACTTCGTTTTTTAAAGGTTGTAAAATGGTTATTAACGTTGTAACAACCGCTTAAAAACGTCTATAAAACATTTAAAGGTTATTTGTGCTACCTGGGAAACATACGTTAATAGAGTTCAAAACAATTACCTACTGCTATTGAAATAAACGAGCTATGAGCATTACATTTAATTTTTTTTTTCTCATTTAAATATTGTCTTAACTGATTACTCATCAATTTAACGAGTCTTTTTCAACGACTACAAAAGAACTGCTGAACTAGATTCAATTTTAGGCCTAAATTAAGGTTTATTTTCATGATGTATATTAAATTAGATAAACACAGTTAAACAAGACACAATTACTTTATATAATAAATTATTTTGCTTTATACAGATATTTTAAATATATTTCAGTTTTGGTCCACAGTTTGTTGGAAAGTTTTTCTTCTCTTAGTAACTTGAAACATTGCGCAGATTAGTCCCGCTATGGTTTCCACATGGAGTGCGCTTTAATATGTATTACCTGGTGGCATATGAAACATATTAAATAACAATGTAATAGAAGCAGAAACAGTTCATTAAATCTGGAAATGTTTAACTTTCACAGCGTGAATACATTTTTATCAACTATTTTAACTCACATTAAAGAGTTTTAAAATTGATCTCAGGTGTATTATAGTGCATCGTGATTATTAGAGCATCAATAATTGCGACTACGCTTAAATTTTAATGAAGCATACCAATTGCTGTTAATGAGAATCGCCAGTGGCATCTTCGTGATCATCCCGACGCCAGCATCAGGAGCAATAGATCCCTGATTATCACTTTAATTCATCATTGTCCAAGACGGATGCAGATCGGTGACTCCCTCAATAGCGCACTCCCTTAAATGCCTTCATTCTCTTATACAATGTGCCTTCAAACTGTTACAAAAGCTGGGCCTCTGTGTTTAATTTGTAATTTCTGGATCTACAGTTATCAATTTAACGGTATATGCTGTGCTTCATTTAGCTTTGAACTTTGAGATTGTTGAAAATTAGTAATTGACAATAGCCGTTTTCCCAACCTTAACTTTTTCGGAATTTTTTTGACTAAAAAACCACGAGTTTTTTTTTAAATTTCTGGTCGAAACAAATAAGAAAAAAATGCGTATAAACTTACTTATTTTCATTTGTTAATATTTATTTGCAAAGTTAGAACTCAACCTGCTGGTGGACTATCCAGCGGTTACTTCTAGGCACATCCTATATCGTATAAAACAGATTTAAAGGCACTTTTGCTGTTTAAAGGCATTTTTTTAATTTGATCCTACATAATGCAATGTTTCGAGCTTCACAAAAAATAATTCTTTCTATTACAAACTAGCAAAAGTTCTTGTAATTACTATTTTAGGTAGGGTTGGTTCGTGAAAGTGGCCCATCCCCTATAACTAAAATATGCAAATGACTTTTGTAAATGTTGACATGGATCATTTCACATTTCCTCAGAGTGATTGGTTTTGCATTTCTATTTGGGCATCATTTTGCATTTCTATCATGAACTTTTTTCCTAGGTCAAAAACTTATGTCAAAAAAAAAAAAAAAAAGTAACGAATTCAAGTGACATTTTCTAAAAAAAGTTTTTCAGGATATTTTTTATATAGTTTGTTTAATATTTATGAAGTTTTTTTGTATATAGGTTTTGTACCAGTCAGTCAAATGATAGTGAGCCAAGATCCCTATGCAACAATGGTTTGGTTCACCATATGCGACGCATGCGCGTAGCGCAGATACATCCTTCATTTACAAAAGTGACGTAAAAGTGTGACGTCAAAGTTCTTTAAGGTGCTCACACACTGGGTTAAAGAGAATTCGATAACGTTACGTAGTGGACGCTCCAAAAGAGAAACCACGTAGTGAGGTCAGATTTTTGACCGCTGAAGGTACAAAACGCTCCAGCTAGAAAATAGTCGCCATTGGATATTCTTGTACGGCAGACAAAGTATCTCATTGACCAATATGAAGCATTGGAGCAAACGGTTCAGAGAAGGACGAGACAGTTGCAAAAACGATCCAAGAATGATTGCAATGTGGCATGGTCTTGGATCGTCTTTGCAACTTTCTGAAATAATCTCTAAACAGTTTGCTCCAATGTTTCGCATTAGAGATGCAATGTTCACCGTGCACGGCTATCATAAGGTGACTAGTTTTTTGTTGAAAAACACCTTCAGCTGTCAAATATCTGACCACAGTCCATTGTAAAAAAAAGATGTTGTTTTCACAGTATTATACAGCTAATTTTATAGTAACTAACTGTAAAAATTGCTAATTTTACTGTGATAAGCTGTAAAAATGCTGCTTCACAGTAATAAACTGTAAAATTGCTAATTTTACAGTTCATCACTGCATTTTACAGTTTTAAGCCGTAACCTCTGCTGCCAGTATTATACTGTTGTTTTTACAGTTTAATACAGCTCATTTTGTGGTAATAAACTAAAATTGCTGTTTTTCAGCAATAAAATGTAAATTGCTAATTTTGCAGCTTATTACTGTGCATTTTAGTTTTAAACTGGAACCTCTGCTGCCAATATTATACTGTAAAAACAATGGTTTATTGTTTACAGTGTATTCCCCTTCTCATTTGCAACGTCCACTGTGTCATGTCATCGTCAAATCCAGTGTATGAGCACCTTAAAAAACTTCAACGTCACATTTTTGCTTAACTTTTGAAATTGAAGGTTGTCTCTGTACTACGTGCATGCGTCGTGGGTGGAGGACCGAACACTTTTTTCTGGAGGGAATTCGTGGCTCACTTTCATTTTTTGCATGAAGTGCTATTAATAAGTGTTTAAGGAGAGGGATCCCACCCCGTAGTTTTCCCTATATGGGGGAAGTGGGTACACTCATAATAGAGGAGATTTTAAAATGAAAAGTAACTCTGATGATGAAATTTCTATAATTAAAAAAAATATAGTTATCGAATAACATTACAAGTAACATTACATATAAGCATTACAAATGGCTTTACAGGCACGGAATTATTTCCAACCTTTATCTAGTTTCTTAAAGTAATGAATCTGTATGCTTAGTAAAAATTAATTTGTTAATTCAGATGCATTGAATCCACAGGCTAGTCCGGAAATAGCTTTTGACCCTTATTTATTAACAGAAATTCCATCTCACATGCAGCTGACACATGATGTTGAAAACTTAAAACATCGTATCACCCCCAAGATCAATAGCTCCAATGCCCAATACATTGATAGCGCAAAAAAGAAGTTTAGAGCACCCGGAAAACCTTTTGAAAGGTTTAAAACATAAATCCGCCAAGTATTATCACGAGAAATGCTTTGGTAAGACACTAGACTATAAATATAGTTTTGAGTGCCATGACGGCAGTTAAGCAAAGAAATGTGCTGTCACTTTTAATTTAACTCAGAATTTAAGCAAATGAATGCACATATATTATAATTTATCTCACTTACCAATTTCAGAAGCTGTTTTTCATTATCTATTATTTTCTTCTTAGATCCTAAAACATTAGGCCTTATTATCCTACTTTAGTATAAAAAGGCCTAATGGCAAGGATTTTCAAATGCTTAGTTTCGGGTCTGTTTTTAACAAAAGTTGCAACTTTTTGCTAGTTTCTTAAAGTAATGGATCTGTATGTTTAGTTAATATTACAATTTGTTGATTCAGATACATATTTATTTCAAATCTCCTTTAGGTAGGTATTATATTCTGCACCTACCTAATATAGCAACTATATATAGTAACCACTATATGTAGCAATAGAGAAGTTAAGCTGTATTAAACTTAAAATAATATTTAAAGTGACACGTCTCTATACATGTCATATATGATCCAAATTCTTTCATCATAAAGCACTTTAATCTTGCAACCATCAAGAACAAAACTTTGAAGAAAAGCGTTCACAGTTTATGGCATGCATAAGGTTTTACGGCTTTGGCGAACAAAAGAATTCATCTTGAGTAATTTTACGGAAAATAATGCAATCTGTATGGGCAGAAACATAGTTTTAGCAAATTGTTTCTCAACACATTTCTTTAACACTTTAAAGAGAGAGAAAAAATATTTTTTGTTCATGATGTTTTGTATGTTCAGGAGCTATTTCTTGAGGCTTTCAGTTTTCCAAAATATTGTTATAACAAGCGATAAATATGAGTAACGAAATATGCGCATGTGTTTGTGTAAGTCACGTATTTTAAACTAATGTTTGCTTAAGCATTTGAAACTAAAAATTAGCTTTATTTGTAATAATATCCTTCTAAATAATCATATACTTCAAATAAAAAAAAACCATCAAACACTTTACGTTTGCATTAAAAAAGTAACTTTCTAAACAAACGCATAATTAAATTTGTTATTATAAAATGAAATATGCTGGTGTGAAGGAGAACAATTGTTTAATTTAACTGCTTAAATGAAGATTGGGGTACTTTGCTACATTAGGAAATTCTAATACAATGTTTTTTTTTAAATATTCTTTCGTTAACAAAACTTATTTTTAATACTGGGACAGTAATTTAACGATTAATATTTTAGTCAATGATTTTTTTAATTCATATTAGAAATATACCAAAATGCTTTTCTTGTCCACATACATTTTGAATAAGCATATGCAGTTTTTTTTTACCGACTTTAACAAAGGAAGAGTTTATACAATTCGTCGGAGAAATTTCTTTTGTATGTTATAAGCTTACTTGAAGAAGCCTGGACTGATTTCAATTTGTTTTTTTTTTTATATAAAGGGCTGAAATTCTATCCATTTCCGACCGTTCTACGGATAAAGGAATATCGGTCGTCCAGGTTTTAAAACTCCATACGTGTGAGTAAAATTTAGTATCAAATACGATAAATTCAATTATCATAGAATATATTCGTTCGTATTTCGTAATGTACGAATTAGTTACTAAACTGATTCAATGTACGGAACACATTTTTAGATGGATTATTTTGCGGTTATAAAATATTTTGTTTACATTTTAAAATTTACTTCGTCAGATATTTACTTCATTTCCTCATATTAAAAAAGGAATAAGGATCCCATATAGCAATTGATTTAGATATTATTGGAAAACAGTAGAATCAACTAAAATATATTCGTATGTCCATGTATATTTAAAGCATAATGGTAGGCTACGAAGCTTTATTCTTAAAATTTTATTTATTTATAAGCAGTGATGTTTCACCCGTATAAACATGCAATGTATTTCTCGTCTCAAAGACTAAATATGTCAAAAAAAAGTATATATATATAATATATGCATATTTTTTTATTTCAAAAAAGATATCTGATGAATTGTGCTTATGACGCACGCTTCGTCCATTATAACACACTTTCTTTCTACTGCTACATTTTTCTTTTGTAGAAAAACGCTTTAAGTTTATGATACACATAAACGTTTTATGGCTTTCAACGAATAAAAGAGTTTGCTTCCAGCAATTTTAATGAAAATAGCGGATTTAAAATGTAGGAAAAACACGTGTAGACGTAACTTGTTATTTTAGAATGTTCCTTAGTTGTTTTTATGCGCATAAATTTTTTACTTGGAATCAGGAGATGTGCGTTGAAGTAGTGCCGACTTGTTTCCTAAAATATTTCAAATATATTTATGTGTGTACGTGTTTAAAGCTCAATTTTAAGTATATATTATGAAATGTAATTAACCAAAATAGAAAACATTAATGAAATAAAGTGGGATTTAATAAAATTTAAGAAAAGAGAAAAAGCGAGAAAAATCTAAACACATTTTTGCTTTGTGTTGCAATTTAAAATGATTGTGAAAAGAACTGATTTAACAAGGAAAAGCATAAAACAAAATTCAATATAAAACTAGGAATGAAAGAGCAGAAATGTATTTGATATTGCAACTGCTATTGCGTATTTTGCATATTTTTAAGTATTGTAGTCATCCTTAGTTGAATTTTAAAAAAATGTATTTTGCATGTTAAAAAAGTATTGGTAGGAGGAAAATATGGCAGATTGTTATTAAATGCAAGGCCTAAAATATACAATTTTTTTTCTGATTTAATATTATGATTTTAGTCTGCTCGATGTTTTCAAAATTTTTATACCTCAGTATTTCCTCTCAATATCTGCTTTAAATCTCTTCAAAACTTTATTTCATTCATTTCGTTATTGCCTCAAACAGTGTGTAACTCTTTGCTAGCTCATGTGGAACTACCTGCGAATCCCTACGAAGATTCGGGTGCACTTCCAGTCCTACCCCTTCCCCCCTTACACCCAACTAGTAAGATCAAAGATTTACACTTCTTGGATATGTCTTTAACAATTAAATTGTTTCTTTGTATGGTAGATTGGCTATGTCGAACAACCTCGCTTTTGCTAAGCTTTCTCTTTTCTTCTAATCAAAGACCAATTTTAAAGATTTTTCACTCACTTCAGTTTGTAATGGAAGCTTAAAAAGAGTGCATTCAGAAATCATATTTAAATTCTCAGCTTCCAGCGATGTTGGTAAAAAATGTTGCCAAATGGGCCGTGAAAGCGGTGAATCCGTAATTTCATGACAACAAAGCACATCTGGACTTAAAATGTATTATTAAGGCTTGATATACAAAACAAGTAGGAGTGTTTCAGATCCTAAAAGAAATGTGATTGTGTGCTCTAAATATTTAGGTTTAAAGGGTAAAGGGGGGAGGGGGTTCAGGGGTAGGGCTTAAAGTGCAGCCAAACCTTAATGGTCTCTTGGGAAGTTCCACATGAGCTAGCAAAGATTTGGACAATACGAGCTAATAACAAAAAGAATGAGAGCAAGTATTGAAGGCACCTAAGCCAAATATTGAGAGTAAATATTGATTAAAAATAATGTTGAAAATATACACAGTCCATTAACAATAATGTGACCACCACGTACTTTTGACGTCGACGTTAAATAATGAACCACAGAAGGCACTTGGCAGCACAGTGCAGTCGAGGGTATATATAGGGTATGTGAGGGCTTTGGAAAACATTTCAATCGTTGGCGTAATGCAAAAACGAAGCGATTTATCCGACGTACATAAGGGCGTGATTATTGGCTTTTGGGCCAAGGGTGGCAGCATTTCCAAAATAGAGTTTTTGAGGTGTTTTTTCCCATTTTGGTAAAAGTGTACCATGGATGGCAAAATGGGACTGTTCAAAATCAGCTACGTGGCAAATATGGTGCACCAGGAGCCATAGATAACATGCTTAGATGCGTTCGAGTTAATGGACGGGCTCCCGTTGATCAACTGACCCCCCCCCCCAGATGAACCAAGGGGCTACCAACATCGTCCCAACACTACTGTTTAGCGGGCGTTGCTGCGTCCGGGCTCCCGAAGCAAACGCCTAGTTTATGCACCTATGCCGACTACTGTCCGGCGACGACAAACCTTGGACTTTGCACTTTAGTACGGTTGCTGGACGTCTATTGAGTGGAAACAGGTAGCATTTACCGATGAGTCTCGTTTTATGCTCCATGGGACTGACGGATGTTTGCTTAGAAGACGTGAAACCTCTGGAAGCAAACACCCTGCAACCATTGCCGGAACGGTCCAAGCTGGGGGCAGGATTATTATGGTCTGGGAAATGTTTCCCTGGGGTTTTATGGGTTTACTCATTATTTTAGAAGGAGGCACAATGAATCAATACAAGTACGCATCTGGCCTTCAGGTCCATGTCGACACCTATACGATTATTGTTTTTCCTCTACCAGCAGGACAGTGCAAAGTGCCATACAGCTGCTGGTGAACATGCGAGGTTCGAAGGTCTCCAGGATGAGTTTACCGTTCTCCCCTGGTCAGAAAAGTCACTTGACTTAAGCCCAATCGGCTTATGTCAGGATGTGGGGCCATATCGATTGAGTTGTTTGCGCCATGAATCCTCACCAGCGTAATCTAGCGCAGCTGGCCATGGCATTGGAGTCGGCAGTGCTCAACACCCCAGTGAACACCTTCAGGTACCTAATTGACTCTCTTCCTGCACGTCTTGCAGCAGTCCGTTCTGAAAATGGTGGTTATTCTGGCATTTGACAGGTGGTCACATTAGTGTGACTGGACTGTGTAATAAAAGTTAGGAATTTAGTCAAACTTGGGCTTCACGCAAAGGCAAAAACCACAATCTTAACTGGTTTTGAAAAATGCTCCATATACTTTAGGAATTATTCTTCATTTGATAATCACCAATCAGTTTTTTTTTTTGAAAAACTTTTATGAAAAATTCAAACGTTTCAAAGCTACTAGTAAAGTATCTACATTCTCACGATGATGTTGCAAAACTAACATATTTCACAGAATTGTCACTAAACTACATAAAAGTTACCCGTTTTCGAAAATCAAAAACATTTTTTTTACTCCACTCTGATGTGCTTGATGTGTATATTTCCTTTTTGCAGAGGATATGTGTTTTGTATAAGATACTTTTAAATTGCAACAGTTTTCTTTAAATCATCACAATATGAATAAGTAGATATCTATCTCGAGCTAGCACTTCAATTAAAACTGCAATTCAGTTTGCATTTCTTCCTTTTGTTCCTCATGTCAAAACCTGAAACCTGCCGATTTTGTACGTGTAGCTCTTGATGAGTTACAAAAGGAAGTATTAGCGAACTTCAGTTACTAGTTTACTAAAAATGCACAAGTTCTTAACGTTAATCGCTCCTAATTCTATATTTGTAGTTAATTCTTTCTTGGCACAAGTCTTATATAGCTGATAACAAACGTAATCATGTGCTTCATGGCAAAAGAAAGAAAATCTGACTTAAATAATTTTCACATTGTAGAAAACATTTCGAAGTGTTTTTTCTTAGTCATTAAAACCTGCTTTCACGTCTAGAAATAGCGTTAAAATAAGCTTTTATTTTTTCTTACATATAGGAGTAAAGATTTTATTTTTATTTCACTGAGTTGACTTGTTTTAAGAAGTTATAAGAAACTTTGCATACCATATGCAATTTGTAAGATAACTAGACGAAATTGACAAATTTATGGATGTTCAGGTTTAGTAAGCTCTCATTTTTACATGCATACATTATGTACCTGATTATCTAATGGCGTGTTTCATGACATATACTATATAGAAGAAAAAAGAAAAAAAAAATCATGTTTTGTTCTTTTATTCCACAATCCTATTCGTCGTTGTTTTTAACATTTTATACTTGTTTGCGTGATTGCATCTTAAGCACGCATTCAAAAGTAAGGAAAAGTTACGAGAGAAATGCTTGCACAATCTTATTGAATTGCAAATAATAATAATGTATTTTCCTTTTTCATCCTAACAATGTCAATTAATTGCATTATTTTCCCTTTTCAGATTTAAGAAAAAAGAAAAAAAAACAAACAAACTTTTTTTTGAGAGGTGGATCAGATTCACTTGTTCTCGAAGAAGAGAAGTTTTATGTCTTTGGAAAGTATTTTCTGGGTTCAGTTAGGTTTGGTAAAGGATAAAATCGCATTGAGTTTTCTTATAAGTATCTCTCTATATTGCAAGTATTTTAATGACACATAAGAGTAACTAAGATTAACTAAATTATATTTTCTTTTCCTTATTAGTTTTCTTTTGCATTTTATTTTCATTTATTTCTTTTCTCTTTCCTCTCTTTTCGTTTTTACGACAAGCATATCCTTTTCTGATAGCAGCTTAAAATTTTATGTAACACCTTTATTTTTCACATGTTTGCGGAACTCGTAGTGACTTGATGAAATATTTTAAGCTATCAAAATGAAAATGTACTCAGTGTTCATATGAGAGTCTTTTCCTGCATCTTTGTTACGGCTACATCAGACTGATAAGTCCAAAATAAGGACCTTTAGCTGAGATGTTTTATATTGCATTCTGTAATATGGAACATCTCAATTCTGCAATGCAATGCAATTCATCTGCAATGTAATACAGTTCTGCACTAGTTCTGGCTGTGAAGCAGTAACTTGTAGCAGTAGTTATTTTTTCAATATTAAAAACAGTTGACACAAACGTGGTATGCGAGAATAGAAAAGTAATTATGATTAATACAAGGAATCATTTCACGAGCTATAGAAGCGAAGACGTAATGATATTTCATTAATTAAACTAATAAATTTACTCGAAAACGAATACTAAATTATTTGGCTGGTGTTTCAAATAATATGTTAGAGTCGGCACTGCCTAAGCAAACTAATCTGAGTATTTATGCTTTATTATGTTTAACACTTTCCGTTCTAAGCTCGGGGTGCCGTTTTTGTTAAAGATGACTAAGCCCGACCTCAGCTCGGGGTGCCGTCTTTGTTGAAAATGACTAAGCACGAGCTCAGCTCAGGGTCAAGTTTGAGCTACTGTAGCTATGAAAATACGAGATTTTTTTCGTTTCAATCCTTTTTAGATAACATCTATGGACCTTTTACTTTTTTAAAAACATATAGATGGAACCACCAATCAGAATTAACTGCAGGAGACGCTATAGAATCGAGGCTTATACGAACTTATTGCGAATCATGTGGTATTGCTCTTTGTGCAAATCCGTGTTATGAAATGTACCACACCAAAGCAAATTTTGAAAAAAAAAATGTGTATTTGAAAATTAAATCTTTTTTAAACATTTGTTCAAGATTTGGCTAAGTTGTTTAATTAATTTGTGCATATTTTCATGGTAAAAAATGATATTTTCCTATGCGGAACTTTTTTTTCAAGTTCCAAACATGCAGTTTTTGACAATTCCTTACCTAATATTAATTGTTGTTTCACTTAACTAGGTCTTTCATCATGAAAGAAAACATTTTGTAGTATTTAATAAAATTAAAATTACCAACATTAACTTTTTCCAAGTATTTTTTAAAAAATCACGAAAAGCGACGAAACACCCAGTCTGGAGGGAGATGTGCGGTCGAAAAGGATCCGACGTGAAAGTGTTGAATATTTCCTTTACTATACTATTATTATCAACTACATGATCAAAGCAGAATAATCCATTAGAAGCAGTTTGGTACTTGTTTTATAATAGATCCAAACCATTGATGTCACAATATTTCAAAGGCAGTTGTGTCCCTTTAGTAAGGATAATATACACCTGTAACTTACTCTTATAGGTTCCGATTTCATTTTACGAAAATTGAAAATCAGCAATTAAGATTGTAGTTATCAACTATTGATTATATGGCACACACGGCACTTTTATAGTACGAGGGAATTATCTATAGTACGAGGGAAGAACTATAACGTTTTTAATCCATTATTTTTGGGTCTTACAGACTTACATCTATTCGTTGAATCGTATTAAAAATAAACAAACAATTGCCAGCAATTTCCTTCACATCCCCTAATAGATTTTTAATCAATGCTGATACTCTTTACTTCTATAAGAGGATTTCTGACTCCAGCCCAATTACTTCTATTTTTCCCGACTGACGAATCCCGATAAATACGAAACTGCAGTCCTTGGATAAAATAACCAAGTTGACTGTGTATTGCATGTTTCTGCCTTAGCTCAGACTTAGGGGCGGTAACTTACGGCTTTATACCCGCTGCTCTGCATTAAATTCACGAGTTGTACCGTTACACTGTGCGGTCTCTCGCTGGTGCTCAAATTTTACATAAGCTACCAGTTTATTGACTCTCTGCTTCTAATAGAGTATTTCAGCATCCAGCTCGGTTATGTCCTATTGCAAACTGACGAGTGCCAATTAGCATGGAACTGCAGTCCTTAGATGGAATAATAGAGTTGGTGGTGTATTGACTGTGTATTGCACCTCTATTACTGTCCTTTACCAGGAAACTATACGATAGTGTAACAACGAAAACACTTTGGATAAGACGCAACCAAAAGATCATTAAAAGACATATTTCGGACACAAATTATTTCTCCTCAGGACCCCATTAACTGAATACGAGTTTATAAAGTCCCCCAAAACTTTTACGAAAAAATGACCAAATTTAACCAGTTTCAGGCAGTAATAGCGGACATTTTTACATGATACGTAGATATATGTTCTGTACATGCTAACTGTTAAATTGTGTGATCAATTTGCCCACAATTTTTGATTTTAGCGCTCTTTGTAGATTTCGGCAGACTTTAAGACTTTATATCTCGATAACGGCCAGACGAGAGCAAGTATTTTTTTGCGACAAAAGCTGTCTTAAGGTGCTCTTTCAATGAATGGAACGTTTTCCATTGTTTTACTATTCGTGTAGTTCACTAGCTGGATAGAAAGTAGACTCTAAAAAGAGGCGAAATATTTGCGCATAATGCGGATTAAATCCTTTCATATTTGGTAGTAAAGATGTTCTTTTTTTTTTTTAAAAACATTTAGCTGACACAAGTATTTTTAATTGCATTTCACGCCGTAAGGGAAACTGAGGCTGGTTGTGACATGTATTTAAACGAATTGACATAACTTTTGTGATTTACTCAAAAGTGGTTTTGCTTGAATAAACAATTATCTCGGTTTTCACTTTGAAACGAACATTTGGTGTCAACGTATTAGAAAATACACGAACAAATGTAATGTTGGAAAATTGCGGTATAACATTACTCCCTTAAACCGGGTTGATTGTTACACTACCGGGGATAAATTAAAACTGGGCAGTAATTAAGACATACTTTGTGTATTAGATAAATTGGTCCTGTGTTGTATTCTAACCCTTAGGCGAAAATTCTAATTTTTAATTTTCAGATTATTCTAGCAAGACTCAGATTGGTACCTAGTAACTTGAAAAAAAACTCTCAAATTTAGGGGAGAATGGCTCATGCATTTTATTTATTGTTCAAATGATGCATATAGAATATTATGTATTAAAATTTTAAACTTGGAGAATAGAGTCTTTCTTGGAGAATAGAGAAAAAAATACATCAACAACGTTGAATAACCAGACATTTCTATTTTTTTAAATGACATTATAGCAAAAAAAAAAAAAAACATAATAATAAAATGTCAAGGATGAAAATTTATATACATTTAACGGTAAAAAAATGCACTGAACAGGAAAATTCCTACATAAAAATCATCGAAAGAATTTAGGGCATTAAAGACCAATATACCAGCAAAACTAAATTTTATTTTAAAGTATGAAACTTTCAACATAGTTTTCTATTACAACAACTAAATGAAGACAAAACGCATGTGATAAAAATAAGCATGGGACACGTATTTACTTCCAATAAAGTTAAATGAATAAATTAGGATATTCTCTTTTGTTTTATATCGATTTATTGATAAAACGACAGTGCTCAAACGGAACCAAATAAAACAAAACGTAAAAAAACAGCATATTGGTTTCTTAAAAACATGGCAGTACATGGAAGTTATATTTTTTACCTCAGCACGGTTGAAAGAAAACAAAGTTTCGAATCCTTTGTGCACAGGATGTGCACTTTGTCATTTTAATAAACTTCGTTTGCTGCAAAAAGTTTGAAGAATTGTACTTAACTTTTATGGCACTCATAAACATTTTATAGCTTCAGACGAACAAAACACGACTTCCGCAGATTTAATAAAAATATTAGATTCTCAATGCGCAAAAATTCCAGTTTATCGAATTTTTCCTCGACGTCGTTTTCTGTTTAGTTTTTATGCGTTAATATTTTATTGCATGCAACGCAGAATTTAGATATTTAATACACTTCTGCCGCGATAGCCACAGCTTTGCAAAGTGGTTTTCTTGTTTCTTGAGGAATATTGTCAATATTTGGTAAACAAGAGAATCGATAATAAATGGAGGTATTTGAAATGCTTTAATAAAATAATGTTGGGCAAAGAAAGTCTTCTGGTATTGAATCTGAGAAAATAGTGCAAAGAGGTTTCTTTGAGGAAAGGTTTAGCATCAAACAAAACGCTAGTTGACTATTTTAGCTCTAAAAACGTGTTATTTTTTCCTTACTTTTTTTAAACAATGAGTTAAACTTGAAGAGATTAATCGTAATGCAGTTTGTAAGCTTAGGGGAATAGTAATTATGTGAATATGAGAGGATTGAAAAAACAATACAGTGTTTTATTAGGGAAATGTTTACCATTAAACAAAATTACGAGTTAATAATTTTAGCTTAAAGTGGACCTTTTTTGTTACAAGAATCAAGCTAAACTTGTAAATTTTGATGAATGAAATTTGTTAGCTTTAGAGAATAATAAAAGTTTAAATATGAACATAAAAAGTATACTAATGAAACAAACGAGAAATAATAAAATGCAACTGTGAATACAGAAAGTTTCCATCTTACAAAAGAAAAAAGAAAACAAATACTCTATTGAATATGAAAAAATAGGGTGGACATGTTTTATAGGGATTGGTTTGCCACTAAACAAAACTTCTAGCTAGCAATTTTAGCTTAAAGTGAACTATTTTTAAGTAATAGAGCTAAACTTAAATATTTTGATCAACGACATTTGAAAGCTAAAGGCATACTGAAAAAACATATAACAACGAAATGTAAAATGTTGCTGTAAATCTCGTTATATTCCAGGTTTAAAAAAAAATAATAATAATATCTTCTTAGCATTAACTTTACGAATACAGAAATGAATGAAAACACCAAAAAGGGAATAAAAGTGTCGAAACATACAAAAACATTTGTAAGAAGCATTAGCAAAAAACACAATTAATTAATTAAAAGTTCTCTAATATTCTAATATCCTAGAGCATAAGAAAATAGGTAAGAGATTACAAATTGGTAAACATAAGATGCTGAAAGGCCCGTAGTTCTGGCTGATAATCATAACTAACAAATAATAGTAGTATACTAGCTGCGTAGCCCGGCGTTGCACGGGCTGTAATGTAGTGAAGGCAGTTTGTGAAAACTACTCGCCACCAAGGCGGCTCGCCTTTAAAGAAATGAGGAAAGTTTAAACAGTTTACTCGCCGTCAAGGCGGCTCGCCTTTACAGTAGCGAGGAAAGTTTCAATTCACTACTCGCCGCCAAGGCGGCTCGCCTTTAAAGTACCAAGGAAAAGTTTAATAAACTACTCCCCGCTAAAGCGGCTCGCTAAAAAGCTTTCCTGCATCAAAGAATCAATCGAATTATTTGCACATGCTTCCTCAAAAATAAAGACGATGTCAAGTAGCGCATACTTAGCACTCTCCCTAAATTACAAATAAAATTCCTTTCCAAAAACAATTATTTCCAAACCGCTTTCTTCCGGTAAAATTAATTGCAAAATTCTAAACGAAAAAGTTCTTTTAATATTTGGATCGAAGCCAGAAAAAGTCCCTTCTAAAAACAGCAATTGCAATTTTATTTAAAAACACATTTTCAAAATGGTACCTGAGAAAAAATATGTCATTAATAATTAGAATAAAAACAATTGTTAGAACTTTGTTATAACACGTATTCAAAATGACAATGAAAAAAAAAACACTCTTTCATTTTAAAAAGTTCAACTTAATTAACGTTTTAATTCAAAATCGCAACGGAAAGAAATAAATATCTTGAAATTTTAAATAGTTCAATAATTTAATTAACGTTTTAATTCAAAATGGCAACGGTAAGAAAAAATGTCTTGGAAGTTTAATCATTAATTAGGCTTAATCGTTTTAAATTTGACTACTTATTAATTAAACATTCGCTTTAAATTTGACTACTTATGGATCGCAGCCGGAAAAAGTCCCTTCTAAAAACAGCAATTGCAATTTTATTTAAAAACACATTTTCAAAATGGTACCTGAGAAAAAATATGTCATTAATAATTAGAATAAAAACAATTGTTAGAACTTTGTTATAACACGTATTTAAAATGACAATGGAAAAAAATAACACTCTTTCATTTTAAAAAGTTCAATTTAATTAACGTTTTAATTTAGGGCCGAATTCAAGTGAAACACCATTGCAGTCGCTTCGAGGCGATCGCATATTGCAACCGCTACTGTAAGTCGAATTCAAGTGAATTCGTTTCACTTGAATCCAAATTTTGGAATTTGCGATTGCATTGATGAGTTGCGATCGTCCGTGTTTCACTTGAATTCCTGCCTTAAAATCGCAACGGAAAGAAATAAATATCTTGGAATTTTAAATAGTTCAATAATTTAATTAACGTTTTAATTCAAAATGGCAATGGCAAGAAAAAATGTCTTGGAAGTTTAATCATTTATTAGGCTTAATCGCTTTAAATTTGACTACTTATTAATTGATATCTTCGCTAATTAAAATCGTATAATCATATAGATTGAAACTAATGAAGCCTGAAAAATTACCTATCTATCGGTACCTGGTTCGACTTTCAGTTCATTGGCGTTCAGGAGAAATAAGCGTGACATAGAAAGATAGAAAGATAGTTAGAAAGATACTCAGTTTTTAATATAAGTAGATCATTTGCACTGAAAATATTGATGAAAAAATAAATAATTTGTCTTTATATATTTGCGCATTCTAGACATTATTATTTTATTGCATACTTTCTGATTCGCAAGTTAAAGGAGAACCATCAAAAAAACTTATGATGGCACACGTCTTATTGGTAAGTAACCATGACGTGTGAGAGCGATATTAACTTTTAGCTGCGCTTTATCAGCCACTCGATCTTTTCAAGAAACCCCACAGCCAGTATACGCAAGGGAAAAAAACATTACCATACATATTTCTACCAAACCTCTCAAGCCCGCCATTTTGAATTTTTCCAGGGGTGGGCAAAAGATGTGTATTCAATGCAAATGACGTCAAAAAAACAGCAAAAACCATGCCCACTTACATGTAAATACACTCAGTTCCCAAAGTCGAGGGGGTGGGTGCGGTGCTTAACACATCCTAAAGAAACCTTGACTCCCGTAAAATACGAGCCTGAAACCTCTTGATTTTGAAAGCAAAAAGTATAAAATTGAAGCATTCTGAAACTTCTACAAATCTAACTATTGTACATCTTCAATTCTATTTTATTTTGAAAAAGCACTTATTTATAAATGACGTAACTAAGTAAAGCTTAATGATGTAACTTGAGTTGTAATATTTTTAAACTGCATTCAGAGTAAAAGATTATTTAATAAGTGATTTTAATCAAGTTTCGAAATTAATTACTCATCGTTTATGAATCACATAACTTTTAAAATTATATCTAAATTTAAGATGTTAAAGAGTACGATTTATGAAAGTGTGAAACATCGACTAGATCGGTAACTCGACATTTCTGTTTCTAATGGTTGCTGCAATGTTAATTCCAACATTTGAAAACTTTATTATTTCATATTGACCAGTTTTGAGAATTTTCTGATTTCTAAATCAGTAAATTAATTATTTTATGGAGAAATATTCTTGTAGAAAATTTTCCCTTGTACCTAGATGATGCAGCCTCTACAATATGTGCTGTTAATGAAGTCCCACTGCTAGGAAAGGGTTACAGAAATATACTTACACAGAACACTCCCTAAGAGTAACAACACAACAGAAAAAGTATTTTTCAAGCAAGTGAGAACAGGGTTTTCCCTGTACTTGACCTGATTGTAAAGGAGCTTTTATCTATTTTTTACAATTATGGATTTCTGATAATATATTCAAAATTGTTCAATCCAATTTGTTAGGTACTTTTCAAAAACAGAAAAAAAGAAATAAATAAAATAAATTATTTATTGGGAAATAATCTTGTAGCGTGAATTGTAAGCACGAGTAAATAAGCGATGCAGAAAACACGACAACGAGGTTCCGTAGGTGAAACTACGGAGCCCCGATGAGTAGACACCCACTTAACTTGACATATTTTCGTGAAAACGGGGTTTCATTTCTTTTCTTTGGAAGCACACAGAATTCTCACGATATCTTCTTTATGTTACCTAGTCTTCATATACCAACGATTTAGTTTAAACATTCACCAAAATTCGTTTTTTTTTTTTTTCATTTGCCCCACGTTTTCTTTTGCCCTAACTAATCTTAGAAGAGCGAGTATCTGCAAACTCAAAATTTCCTGTACAGAAACTATCCGGTCTTATTATTTCAGGTGCTCGTATGATTATAGAACTATTGCTCAGGAAATGAATATTATTTTTGTTCAAAAGAAAAAAAACATTTGAAAGAGTAACATTTTTTTTTCTATTGCAGTAAGCTGCAATAACACAAATTAATGCCTGACATTTTTTTCCCAAAGATAGTTTGTGTACTGGTTACACGACTTCAGAACACACTTTACAATAGTTATGTTCTGCAATCTGTTAATAATGAATTAAAACAATACCAAAGTAATAACTGAACAGTATTATTTAGTTGAAATGTTCATGTTTGGTCAAATCAGACATTTTTTGGACCGTCCTTAAAAAAGAGACGATAGGCATTAATGGGTTAAATTGTTGGCAGAGTACTGTAAGAAAAACTACGGACAGCACTTATATGGCAATATAATGCTTCAGAAAGTCGTAACTAGATCTTATTCCATCAAAAAATGTAGTCTTCTTATTCTATTTTTAGATATTGAGTGCAAAATTTATGTAGTGTGTGCAGGTTTTTGTTAATGTTACCCTAGAGTGGTAGAGAACGATTGGGGCAGCCAGGGGACTCTGCTTCTAGGATTTTGATAACTTCTAGAAAAAATAAATTGCTATCACTCTGTTGATAATTTTTTGAATTAAGAGAGATAATTTCTTTATTACACTTTATTAGTTTTAAAATACTCGATCCGAGCTTCTGATTAAGAGTTTACCAAGAAACACTCATACATATTTAGGAGATAGCATAAAAAGTTCCATATCATGGTTAATATTAAATATATCTTACTAAATCTAATATGCTTATGTATGCATTAACTGCCTTGGAATACGCGAGGCTTTGCAATTATAGATTTATCGATTGGTAAAGCTTAATTAAGTATTACAAGAGCAATCACCATACATATAATGATTGATGCAACTGTTCATCTGAATGACGCCATCATTTATAGCGAACAAGTGCGCGTTTGGTTAATCGCAATAAAACAAAGAGCTTTGATCATTTAATCTCTCAGTTTCATGACATTTTTTACATTTTTATGTTTAAAAATAATTAATAGCGTTTAACTTATATCGTATATTGTTAAGTTAAAAAATGGAAAAAGCTAACCCAGAAAAATGTAACTTAATTAAAAACGAAAATAGTTTGAATAATATTGGGTTCGATTATATTAGTTTTAAGTAATAAAATTAAGAAACATTGCATAACTGATTCAATGACTTATTCAGTCTGACTTTTTCATAACCAACATAACTATCCTCATAACGAGTTTACTTGTTTTTAGCAAACATCTTTTGATTTTGGGGTTTCAATAACTTCTATTGTTTCTAAAAATATCCTTACGGTAAAACAAAACCCTGACAAAGTTAAATAACTAGAAACTTACTGTTTACTTTTGAATTGTTAAAAATATACATGTAATACAATTGAGTTATTTTTTCCAACAATTTACTATGGATACTTTGTTCTCTCCGGTGATAAAACTGCACACTCTAGTCCATCTCCGTTATGAATAAAATAAAGCAATCAAGACAGTTTTCTTTAATGAGGGCAGATAGTCCCCAGAGGGGGCATAGTCCCCAGACATGTAATGAACTAGTGAAAATTTTAATAGAACTCATATTGAAAGGTTCAACTTCTAAAATGCAGTTGTATAACACGCAAATTTTAAAATTCGGTACCATGAAAGTAGCTGGATAGTATGTTATCAAATACAAACTTATACAACAATCTGAATTGGTCCATTCATAAAAAACAGAATATTTAAAGGAAAGGTTCCTTTCATTTTGCTACATACCGTTTAAACTGTTTACTAAAAATGCATAATATTAGTGCCAATAACTGTTAAAAATATTCATAAATATGAGTTTAGGGTTCAAAAAGCAGAATACCAGTTTTGAGTGCTGAGTAATTCCATGTAAATGTCAACCTAGACATGGTTTTTTCATCTTTCAATACATATATCTTGTGATACATCATTTTAAAGATAATTTTTCAAATTTTTAGAATTCAACATAAGTTTTCACAAAATATCACTCCAAACCCCTGAAAAATGGCTGTAAAGATCACATATGCAGTTACCCAAAACATTGCATATTTTTCTAACTTTTCACATTCATATACAATTTAAAAAAATGCAAATAATGATGAATTTTTTTTTAATTATTGAAGAATGATTCTTTTGCTTTACAGAAATGTATATATTTTTTTGTTTTGTCATAAAATGAACATTGCAAAGTTAATGGGTATTCAGTCTGGTTTACTTGTTATGTTAGTCACAAAAACAGGAATTAATTCAGTTATTCCCTTCTAGAAAGATTTTTTTTTATATTTTTTCCCCTGATCTCTTCTATGGGATGGGTACTAGGGTGAGTCGAAAAAATCGATTTTTTTATTTCGAAATCGCATTACCTCTCAAAAGTTGTGGTTTAGTATCCACAACTTGGGAAAAATAAGAAAAAAATTCTAAGTTTACGTCTTCGGTTCGCGCATGAGGCTCAAAGTTGGAAAAAATATGTTAAAAATGGAAATTTTCAAAAAGAAAAAAGAAAAAAAAACTGTAACTTTTTATAATGCAAATACCATAAGCTGTAAATATTTTGTGCATTTTTAATCTAAAAAAATATTTTATAGCTTTCACATACGATCTTTAGTTTGCACATCAGCCTTAAATTGGGCTAACTATCGCCTACAATGTCAAATTTCGAAAATATCGATTTTTTTTATTTCGAAATCGCATTACCTCTCAAAAGTTGTGGTTTGGAATCCAAAATTTGGGAAAAATAAATAAGAAATCTAAGTTGACTACTTCGGTTCGCGCACGAGGCTCAAAGTTGGAAAATATATGCTAAAAATGGAAATTTTCAAAAAATATTTTTGAAAAAAAAAAAGTAATTGTTTTCTATCGAATCTGATTTAAATTGTTAGTAGATAGCATAATTTGAACCGAAAAATATACATATAACTTTCAGAAGATACATTCTGTTTGTGCATAAGGCTCAAAATATGAAAAAAAAAAAGTCAAAAACTGAACCAGAACGCACTACGTCGGCACTGTGCCGGTATATTTTTATTCTACAGCCGACTTGTCTAGACATTACACATATTCTAGGAGACAGTTCGAAGTCCCTGCAGTCTGCACTCACTTTGGTTGTCACTTAGTCAGCTAGACCCGCCAAACAAACAGTATCTTTAATTAGCAACTGAAAGTGGATCAAAAAGTACAGCGTGTTTAGCTTTAGGTGAGTTTTTTTTTGTAACTTTATAGCATATTTTTATGCTCAAGTTTTGTTATACTGTTCTCCGTTCTCCGACTAATAAATAATGGAACCCCGGAAAACTTCTAAACATTTAATTGTTTGTCCGTTTTTTGGTGCACCGAAAAGGTTAAGTTAAAGTGTTTTACCCACATGTGCAGATGTGTTGTTAACTTGTTTTGAAGAAAAATCGCAATCTGTAAAAGGCGAACCTTTTTCAAGGATTTCAGATTGCATATCTGCTTAAATAGAAGAAATTTCTGCAAAGCTTCTATACCAATGTACAGTGGTAATACCAATGTGCGTTCTATACCAATGTACAGATGTATAGTGTACATCTACAAGAGATTGGTTTTTTAGCAAAAAAACACGAAAAATTCATTGCACACTTGAAAGAAGCAACGTCAAAAAGTTTAGACTTCGCTTAATTAACAAAATGATTGAGTTTTGTCTTGAAGTTCAATTTATCTTTATCACGACTAAATGACTTTCTCAAAGTGTAGTATTATGGTAATCCTTTATCAATTTTACAATACGTACATGACTGACCGTTGGTATAGAAGCTTTGCAGTAAATTTTTTCTATGAGCTATGCAATCTGAAATCCTTGAAAAAGGTTCGCCTTTTACAGATTGCGATTTTTCTTCAAAGCAAGCTAACAACACATCTGCACATGTGGTTAAAAAACACTTTGACTTAACCCTTTCGGTACACCAAAAAACGGACAAATAATTAAACGTTTAGAAGTTTTCCGGAGTTCCATTATTTATTATTCGGAGAACGGAGAACAGTATAACAAAACTTGAGCATAAAAATATGCTATAAAGTTACAAAAAAAAAAAAAAAAAAACTCACCCAAAGCTAAACACGCTGCACTTTTTGATTCTTTTTCAGTTGCTAATTAAAGATGCTGTTTGTTTGGCGGGTCTAGCTGACTAAGTGACAACCAAAGGGAGTGCAGACTGCAGGGACTTTGAACTGTCTCCTAGAATATGTGTAATGTCTAGAAAAGTCTGCTGTAGAACAAAAATATACAGGCACAGTGCCGACATAGTGCGTTCTGGTTCAGTTTTTGACATTTTTTTTTCATATCTTGAGCCTTATGCACAAACAGAATGTATCTTCTAAAAGTTATAAAAAATTTTTGGGTTCAACTTATGTTATCTACTAACAATTTAAAGCAGTTTCGATAGAAAAAAAAATTACTTTTTTTTTTTCAAATTATTTTTTTGAAAATTTCCATTTTTAGCATATATTTTCCAACTTTGAGCCTCATGCGCGAACCGAAGTAGTCAACTTAGATTTCTTATTTATTTTTCCCAAATTTTGGATTCCAAACCACAACTTTTGAGAGGTAATGCGATTTCGAAATAAAAGAAATCGATATTTTCGAAATTTGACATTGTAGGCGATTTTAGCCAAATTTAAGGCTGATGTGCAAACTAAAGATCGTATGTAAAAGCTATAAAATATTTTTTTAGATTAAAAATGCACAAAATATTTACAGCTTATAGTATTTGCATTATAAAAAGTTACAGTTTTTTTTTTCTTTTTTCTTTTTGAAAATTTCCATTTTTAATATATTTTTTCCAACTTTGAGCCTCATGCGCGAACCGAAGACGTCAACTTAGAATTTTTTTCTTATTTTTCCCAAGTTGTGGATACTAAACCACAACTTTTGAGAGGTAATGCGATTTCGAAATAAAAAAATCGATTTTTTTCGACTCACCCTAATGGGTACAGTTAGATTGATAAGATTGTTCATAAAGAATTTCCTTTTTCTGGCCATAGGACTTGTGACTAACATAACATCACTGTGTGTGACTAACATAACACGACTCTTTAAGAAATACTTAAATCTTAAGTAAACAATTTATTTTAGAAACAAATTAATTTATCGAACATCTTATTTTAAAGAAATTAGTGTGACCATATATACTACAGTAATTTATTTTAAAAACAGTTCTTTTAATAGTAAACTTGGAGTCGAAATTTTAGGCTGTAATTTGCGACGCAAGTAAGCACTCGGCATACGAAGTCAACATCTTCAATGAAAGAATTTTAAATTATTTTATAGCTATATGCGGGATCGCTGTGCAATTAGTTTTTCTATGAACATATGGAGCTGCTGCTCACTTTAAAAACATATATGACCCTAACTGCCTCCAGCATCTACAGGTCATGGAGTTTTATGAAATTAGATCATGGAAAGTGCCCACATGTATAGCACAACGTGTGGAGCAGCGTTTTACATGGGCAAACTTTGGAAATTATGCAAAGAAATTACTTCAGTAATAAAAAAAAACAAGAATTGAAGATAAACTGCTTATTTTTGAGTGAAAGTGACAAGGCTGAAAAGAAAGAGCTAGACTTGTTGTTTGAAAATGGGAATCCCCATATAAGTTTTTCGGTAATAATGATATGCTGTAAATATGGAGAAATTTAAAATTTGTTTATAAAAAATACAGGGAATGATATCCCAAGAAAAGAAAAAAAAATTTTAAGAAATTGTGTAGAAGACGAAGCTGCTGATGATTTTGAAGTAGATTCTCCCGGACTGTTCCGAGATACAAAAACTAAGACAGTGGGTAATTTTATTGTGGTGGTATTTACCTCTTGTAAGGTTAAAAAGAAACATGGTAGGCAGGTTTTAAACATGAATAAAAATGATTATAAAGTTCTCTTCGAGAGAAAAAGCTCTGAGGCAACCTTTGTGTTTCCCACAAATGAGAACAAATTTTGGATTTAAGGAATTCAAATTTCGAAAGTCTTGTCGCAAACATCTGTAAATTCCCGCAGACATTATTACTTTAAATACAAAATTGAACTGGAAATTTTGTTTACAGGTAAACATGCGTGTTAATCTTCAATAAAATCTTGTTTGCATTCTAATATTTGTATTAATATTACCTGTAATACACTTAAAGTTAAATGTGTAATCGTGTGTTATGTTAGTCACGTTATGTTAGTCACAGGCAAGTTTTATTAACGTACTACTTTTTGCAATATTATTTAAAATATATGTCAAATTTAAAATTATTAATGTGAAAACAACATTTCACATAGATACTATCACGGGAAAAATAACAATTTTATGGTTTAGTTTTAGAGAATTGTGTTGATGAATTTGGTACAAAATTTTGAGGGTTGCAAATCTGTTATGTTAGTCACGTTGATCAAAATGTCCCCTAACTCCCAAAAATGAAAGTAATAATATTATTTTTTTTATATTAACTTGAACTACTCATCTATGCGGAGAAGAATAACACCTTGTTTTTGGTATTGTAACAAAAATAAGGCTCACACACAGAAAATAAGATTAAAAATTTATTCTAAATGTTATGTTAGTCACGATGGAATTACCCTGCTATAAAATTAAATGATTACAAAAGAAGGAAAAATCACGCTTTTTCAAGAGGTGGTTCAAATATACGGGATACTTGTATATAAAATGGTTTATCTCGTAATAAATAAATAAAACGCATGACATTTCGACTCAAAAACTTTATTTGGTATTTTATCCACCTTTCAGGTATGATGTGACCCTCTTCACCTGTGGGCAAATCATATGAGTAAAAATTAAAATTCCGAAAACAGTCATGAATTATAACTGAATGTGAGTCGGTATCAATGCACTGTCTCGAAAGCTCTCGCATTACGTTTTCAAAAAACACAATGATATCTATCGACAGACGAGTCATTTACGAGGAACAGCGAATGTCAATTCCCTCACTCTTCTAACTTTAAGAAATAAATCTATTTTCAAAAAGTGTGCGTGGTTTTTATTGTTTTTCAAAGAAATTGTACTGGGTTAGCAACCTTTGACCCCCCCCCCCTGAAAAACTTGAGATGGCGGATCTGGTAATAGAAAGGTCGTCTAGCTTTGATCTCAGTCACATAGACCTTTTTCTTGTTTTAGTTCTGAGCATCCGAAAAACAGATTAAAAGAGAAATACTATCAGTCTTCCTGTTATTTTCTATGCCTTATAAAAACCATTTAAGGCATTCGCTGAATTCATAATTGGCAAGAATCAATAATTGCAAGGTATAAAAACTAGATACAATTTTAGTCCAAAAAACACGGGATGGTCCCAGGCCCATCATTGAGGGAGGGAAGGGGTCAATTCCTATTAAATAAACAAGTAGTTTAAAACAGGTGAATTAAGAGCAGACCATAGCATCTACTTTGTAGTCAAGTAACAAACAGCCTTTTACTGCACTCTATAACTTTGAGAGGGATAGCTTCAGTTTTACATTCCTTTAAAAGTATTCAGTGCCTCAAAAGTAGGACTTTCTACTAAAACAGCTCTCACGAAAGCAAATGAGTCAACGGTCAAGGCTATTTTGGTCACTACTAATTTCCCCCTTCTTGTTCCTCTGTTGAGGACCATTGTTTTGACCGTGTGCAACCCCTTTACCGCATTTTCAGCAGGTATATCGTATTTGGACCATATCTCGTATTTAGACAACTTCCTATAAATACAACTTCATTAAATGTATATAATCTTAAGAATGATGTGGACTGAACATCTTTTAAAGGAACCATCAGCAAACTACGCCAACTGCAGCATACAATAAATTTCATCGAATCACATTTTTTTTTTCCTAAGGTTCAATGTAGTTTTTATAAGTCTATGCTTTGAGTAGGGTCATTGTTTTTTCTAGGGCGTGTCAAAAAGCCACGGCACTATCCCCCCCCCCCAAAAAAAATACTGCGTCTTAGCCAAAGACATTCAACACTATTTCATTAGAGCGGTAAAAATGACAAAAAAACTATATGCTATTCTAATACTAAAAATTCCATCTACTATACCTCATTTAGAAAGAAGGCTTTCTATCTTAAAAAAAGGAAAATACATGCGAATTTCTATGTATGTATATTTAAATTCACTACATCTTGCTCCAAAAGGTGAACTGAAAGATATAGATAGTAAAATGGTATATCAAAATAAGTAAAAATACTCTCCATCTACCACGCTTCTTCATTCATACTCGCTGGCTAGCTGTTTTTTTAATGCTTGTGGGTAAAACACACCGATACGGCATATTCTACCAATTTACCTTATATTGATCAACGTTTTTCGAACTGCCAATTCTAGGCAAAACAAACACAGAAAAACTACAGATCCTGAAATACTTCAGTCCGTGACGAAAAGCTTCTTTGAGTCATTTTCTGAAATATCAGAATCCTTTTCTCCCACTTTTAAGAAATATAATTTCAAAATTTTTTATTTCACGTAACCGGTCCATTTGTACATAAAATGCTTAACAATAATACTAAAAGTTTATGACACACATAAATAATTCGGCTGTTTAAAGACGAGAAAAATATTTTTACTTCGAGGCGTTTAATGATGGCACCAGGGTTTTTGAGTGAGAAAACAAATGGTTCTAGAATGTATCTTTCGCTTTTTTCTTTCTTTTCGATATTTCTCTGTACCATTTTATAGCCGGTCATGGAACAAATACCCAATTCCAAAGTTTCTTTTCATCTAAATTTTTTCAGTTTCCAATTTCGATTTTTTCATAGTGGTGCTTCACTTTAGTATCAAACATAAAGAAGCATCTTACAAAAAGAAAATGTATTTTCCAGAAGTAAAATTTACATAACAATGACGGAAGTTATGTAAAATAAATGTTAATGCTTTGAAAAATACATTACCCATTGGTAAAAGATAAGTACTAAATGAACAGATGTTCCAAATCTCTGTCTGATATAATACGCATTTTTAAATAAAATATAATCTAACACTGGCGTAAATTCTATTTTTCTTACACAAGATTAAATTTCTTTCATGTATTTTTTTTTTACTTCTAACTTCTAATGAGAGCTATTAAAAGATAAAACTCAAAGATGCGTTATGCAAAAATGAAATTAATATTAATATTGATTTCGACTCTGCATGTTAAATGTATGTTATATTTATTCTTTTGCTTTAAGCATAATCCACGTAATACATAACATAATAGTTTAGAAGTTTAAACTAATTCCGTAACAGCACAGGATGAGTTTGTATTGACAATGACCAATAAACTTCAAAAAATAACTTACATAAGGAAATTAACTTGGCCCCTTATTCTCAGTATTAAAGTTAAATACTTCTATCAATAAGTTGAGTAATTTGAACATGGGTACTTAATATACACCCTTTTAAAAAAAACACATCCTTAACAATGCATTATTTAAAGCAAATTGGTGTGGAAATTACAAAAAGAATAGAAGAAAAGTTATATTGACGATTGAATAATAAAACTAAGCTTGTTCAATTTAGCAATACAACTACTAATTGTATTAAGTAAAAGTGTCGTATTTGGAAATAACGCTATTTCTCTTACGATTTATCAGGAAACAAGAAAACATTAATTGTAATATGTAATTTAAAGTAGTGTCTTGAGCATTTCAAAGGTAGATGTCTAGAATAGATACACCAGGCCTACCAAATTATTGGTCATGATACCAAATGTTCATTGCAAATCCTGGTTACAATTCAGAGCTCCCATTATATGAGTACGATTGAAGGGAAACCAGCGCATTCGAGCACTGAGTGCTACCATGTAGTTATAATGTAGCAATCACTATCTTAGGTGGTAATATTGGTTTATAGGTTGCGTTTGTGTACATATTATATTATTCATGCTTCATGTATAATAATGGAATTGAATGCGATGTAAAATGATTTATATTATGTACTTTTAATTTTATACATTACTTGAAGAGCCTATTTCATGAAAATAAAACTGAGTTTCAGATGTAGCTTGTTTAAGAAGTACTTGATTAAAATCTTACTTCTATTACGTATCACGAACTCAGGATAAGTCTTGAATGAATGCCATCTCCCCAAAAATAGTTTAGACCACATTAGAATTGTTCAGAAAAAAAGACTTCCTTTGCAAAACGTATTTTCTTCTAACAACTAAAAAAATATTGTATTACTAGAGGAGAGGAGGGTATTATGGAATAGTCGGGAAACATGGAATACCGAGGTTTATACTCCGCTTGGTGCTGCAATATCGTGGAAATAACATGAACTACTCAAGAAAGACTCCCATGATGCATTGCAGTAAGAGTTCGCCATTTACTGTTGTCATTAGAGTGCTATAAGAAAAGTTTAGTTTAAAGTTTAAAAAAAAGTTAGTTTCTCAAGAAATTTTGGAGCTAAGTTTTCAAATGTTTAATCTGTTAGTATGCATATGACTTAAAGTATTGATGTTAAGAGTAATGTGCACTAAAATAATTGTAGTTTTTTTATACTGTAGTCGTTTTTTAGCTTACAATATTTGTCCATTATTTTAAATATTCATTTCCCAAGATGGCGTGTCGGGTATTATGGAATACTAAGTATTTCAAGTTAACAAGAAAGCAAAGACGCTAAATGTATCTTTTGCGACGGCAAATTCTCTCAAGATCAACAAGGTGAAGTTTGGATTCAGTGCGTAAGTTGTTGTCTGTGGGCTCACCTTGACTGCACAGAAGCAGAGCAAGAGGATTACATCTGTGACTTCTGTAAATAGACTCGAAATAGAAATGTTTCACACTTTATGTCAAAAATTATAGCTACATAATTAAGTATAAAAGTATTATTATTATTATTTTTCCTTATTTAATTTTTTTATTTGTGGTTTGATAACAGTGTTTTATGAAGTTGATTAGTATTTCAATGGTTGACACCACGTATTCCATATTACCCGAGTATTTCATATTAGCTTCCTTTTTTTTTTTTTTTTTTGTATTTGGAAATAAATAATACTTTTTTTTTTTACAAAACACATTTCATTACAATTAGTCTTAGTATGTACTCATGATAATTTTGAAATATTTTATTAAAAAAAACACAAAGTTATTTTGAAAAATGTAAATGGTATTCCATATTACCCTCCTCTCCTCTACTTTCATTAATTGGTAAATTGACACATGTTAGGGTTGTTCAAGTAAAAAGGTACCAAACGATACTGTGGTTTAAATAAAGAACTTATAAAAAGTATTGAAGGCTTCCTTTTACTCAGAATGTTTGTGGTCATGACGAGACCCAGTCCTTCATAGAGTTTTTAGTTTGTCGTCCAAAATGAAGCGCTTCCTTTCAAATGTTTTTTCAAAGAGCCAAGCACACAGATATTGCAGGATGACCTATATGGGCTGTAGGGGTGGTCACGCCGCTCCCCCTTGAACATGGCCGGTGCCACGTGGGTTACCTTGGGGACATGTGGAAAGCGGGCATGCCATTTTTGCACTGACTTGCTTGATACAGAGTCTTCCCCGTACACCGCCGTTCTCCGGTGATAACAGTGGAATTTTTCACACCTTCCGCTGTCAGAAATCGGACAAAGTATCGCCGCTGTTCCACTGTCAAAATTTTCAATCTGAATTTTAAATGCCTTTGGTACATTTTCATTTTAGCACCTCTTATAGTTCTCACCCAAAGATTTTTCATCTTAACACTTTTTCGTGCAGTGTTTGTTTTTTTTTTTAATAGTTTTTCATATATTTTTTTTCCTATTATTAGTTAAATTATTAGCAAACATGTTTCACGTGCACATGTTTGCTAATAATTCAAATAGCACATTTATTGTCTATAAGACTATCTATAAAAAAAAAGCTTTATTACACGGTATAACAACTAGACACCAAAGTTGGTACTTACTTTTACCCGATAACATTTTTGTTAGAGGTAGTAGAAAACTGTATGCGTGAAAAATGTAAACTATTCTTAAAGCATTTCATCAAAAATGATACATATTTCAGTATTGCTACTGAAAACAAATGAAAATTAGAGGTCACATGCTCAGTATACAATTATTTTTCTTTCATTTTTTTTGTCAAATTGTCGGATCAAGTGTAACCAAACTTTCAGAATGTGAACTAAACTACATTTAAGGCAAAGCTTATTGTCCAGATGCTTTAAAGAATATACGGACTTGTTTTTGTCTTTGATCACCTACATACAGAGCCTACGCTATTTGTTTTTCAAGTTTTGAAAACGGTTAGGTCTGGTACTGTCACCAGTTTAGAATTGTTTGATGTTTTTTACTTCAAGTTATCTTAGTACAACATAGCGAACATTCAAAACGACATAATCTATGCTAAACTAGAGGTTAGATGTTCCGGTTGTATAAGCCTGGTCAACTCGTTAAATCTTAATAATAAGCATACTTGCACAATGAAAATTTGATCCCTGACTGCGCCATAAAACGGTACATTCTAGAGCTGCTTTATTTCTCTCTAATAGAATTTTCATGAACTCACAACTGTTATAATAAATTTTATAAAGTAATTCTGACTTATTATTTTAAATGAGGGTGTTTTGAAACTATAATTTTAATTATAATCATGCTTTACCTGTACCACCATTATAGGTGTGTGTAAGGGTAACTTTTGTAAGTTAAAATAAATATTAATAACTCTTATTTGAATCATTATAGCGTATTTAAACAATTTTTGGCTATTTTCACTATTCAATTCATTTATTTGGCATATTTTACAGTACTACACGGCTTTGATTGATGTATTAGCGTTATATTTTTAACTATTAGTGGCGTATTTTTGTATTTATTAACGCCTATATTAAGGGACATATAATTAAGAGCCAAAAATCTTTATTTTACTTCATTTTCCATTGAGTTAAAATTATTGCAGTTATGTATATACTAATACATTATTGCACTTTTTAATGTTAAATAATGTAATTAATTGATAGTTTTATTTTATTTTATTCACACTATTATATAATTAATTGTATACATTTGTTATTAAAAGACAACTTTGTTTAAATATATTTCTTTCAGACAAAGCGAACTTTAGATACTTAGGCCCCCAAATGGGGCCCAAATTTAATTAGTCAATTTACCGATTCAGTTTTATGCCCCTAATTATTGCATTTTATTTAGTGATACTTCAATTATCTGATGAATATTGGATCAGTGATCTTTAGTGCCCGAGTTGTGCATTAAATGAAGCCTAGCATTAGCCCCGCAACGATACAATGCTGGAAGCGTTACCATGCATTCTCAATGACTACTCTGGCTCTTGAGCAATAATAGCAGAGTAGAAACCGGATTAATACATCAGTGTCAAGCACCCCCGTTTAGTAATGCCAGGGTTCTGGCTTCTCCTTTAAATGGCTTCATCAGTTTGAGCTCTGCCTCTGTAAAAGCTGCCAAAGGCTAAAGCTCTAATAAATGAAACGCGATCACTTGATTTTGAAATGCATTGAAAATTAAAATTTTAATGACTTGTTTTCGTTTGGATAAAAGCGAAACTTTAAGCGAGCTATGTTTTTCGATAACATTTTGAAGGTTTAAAATTAAGTATTTTTTGAACCTTAGCAAATATATGTATCTGGCTTTTATATATAGTATATTTTCGGTTTGATAATTGTAAATGAAATAAGCTTTTATGTTTGTTGGAATTATTTTAGCGATTTATTGGAACTCATTTAATATAAAATTGATTAGCACTAGTTTATTGGACATATATAAGAAAAAATGATTCTATCGTGTCATTAGATTGTAACATATTTTTATGCTGCTAATACTTTTTTTTCAATTTTAATTATAGAATTTAATTTACCACAGCTATACAATAACTACTATCAAAGCAGTGTCATTGTTTTCAGAAACATAATGAATTACATAAAAGCAGAACTCAGAAAACAAAAGTGTTTAATTAGTTTAATGATATACACTACAGTGTCCACACGCTAATTCTTTACCCATAACAAATAGACGTATATTTCCTTTCAAATAACAAAAACTGTTCCAATCGTGCAACGAATTTTAATATTTTGTTGTGCAGGCATATGTTATATTCATTGAAAATCATAATTTCTTATCTATCAAACTGTTTCCCTTTTATATTATTTTTTAAGTCAATCATGTACATGTTTTACACACCGTTTAGATTTAAAGCTTTTAAGCTTCCTATTTTCAGACTATTTTACGTTCACAGACGAGCTCAAGGAATGGTATGCAAACTGGGGTAGTTAAGTGTTTGCTCTTCCACTAATTCACAGACAGATAATATGGTAAATTTAGTAATCACTACCCTCTACAAAAAGTATGAGACTTATTTTAAAATTTAATATTTAGTCGGAATCGTGAAATTTAAATCATTTCACTAACATCACTGCACTTTTCATATTTTTTTTTTTTTTTTTCAAAAAAGAGCTAAACACTTTTCAATACTCGATCATTTTTTTTAAAATACGGTAGTGATATCGACTAACAGTCCATTAAATTTTGAAAATGACGAAAAAATGAAGTGAAAAGAGAATTCAAAGTTAAAAAAAAAATCAAAATACTAGTCTAGAAGAACACTACTTAGTTCAGGTACATGTGAGAATAACAGAAAGACATCACGTATGTTGCAAATTAGACAAAAGCAAAAGTTATTTAATTTTTTTACTGTGTTTGTCACCTTGCTAGTCATTCTACCAAAAGTATTGATTTGTACGCTTATTAAAAAGAATGACAGAAAAATATTACTATGCAATTAATGTATGAAAAATCTTACACATGTAAGACACCATCACGGAGCTGAGATGAAAAAAAAATGTAATCGCTTCTCGAATTATCTTTGTGTTCAAAATGACCCTTTCGGTCTTTCTAGGATCAACATGTACAATGTAGCAAAATTGATGAAAACATACATTAAGTAATACGAGGTTAAGGAAATAGACGATAGATTGAAAAGCAAGCACTTTAAATGTTGTTTTAAAAGTAAGAATCATGAGAAATATTTCAACTTGTGTCACAAACTATTTTTTTACGAAAAAGCACCTTATTTTTTATAGCAGTATACTCATTTATCAAAAGAAAAACAATGCTTTCTTTTCTCTAAGTTATCTAACGAGTGTAAATGAACGTAATATTTTACGCAAGAAAATGGGAATCAGATTCGTATGAATTATTTCCATGAACAAATTACCTAATTTTCTCTTTGAGTGAATAATCATTTCTTTTTCCACAAGAAAAAAATAAGACAATGTAAGATAAAGTATATTTCATTTTCAGAAAAACACGTTTTCCTAAGTGCAAGAGAGAATGCTTAATCTTTATTCTGTTCAAAGCATTTGCTTACAAAACGATAAAATATATTTACTTCTATTAAAAATAACACGCAAGACATGCACTTTATGACAAATTACGCGTAATAGTAAGTTTAGATTTCTTTTGACTTTTAAACGTATAACAGCGGTTAAATTGATTGCAACGACGCTGGCAGAAAGAAATACCTTATTAACGACAGTAAATTCTTAAACCTTCAGTTTGATTTATAAACGAGCAATATTTCACAAAAAATTCTCGAAAACAATGTCAGTAAACTAGAAAACATCAGATATCCGCGGATCGATTGAAGGAACTGGCTTGTTTCCAAAAAGGGGTATTCAATGGGAAAAACATAGTTTCTGCATGCAAGTATGAATCTGCGGTCCCATCTAACTCCCCTTTTTAGTGTCCTATGAATTATGATTTTAAAATTCAACTGCGGCGTTTTGGGAAACTGCTGTTGCACTAACATGAGTGTGTTGAACGTGGAAGGTTATAGTTTGACGTACAGGTTTCGAGTTTAACGTCTATTTCAAGGTACACGGAAAAACTGGGAAGCTTTAAAATTCAACTCCTGCCCCCCCCCCCCCAAAAAAAAAACTCCAATCTTTTATAATCAAAACAATACTAAAATTCCTTTAATGTTCAAAATATGTCTAGTTACAAAGATGTTGTTTCTAGTTACACCCATTTTACTTTGTTTGCTTTCGCAAAAAAATCCTCAGGTCTAAACGATAGTTAAATTTCAAAACAATCAAGTTTTTGTCATATATAGTACATTTCCAAACATTTTATCTAAACAATGAAACAAACTATTACGATTACTTGAATACGATTATAAGCAGCTTACTACAGCAGATGTTTTTCTCAGCAAGCGCATCTGATGATGGAGAGAAAGATATTATCTAATATCTACACAGCAAAGTGTGAAAGAGAATTTGAAATTATTTTCATCACTCTTTAGAGCAAAAACTAATTCAAAATCTACTCACTTTCTCTTTCACATACCGTCAAATGGGATGATTTTAAAAGCAGGAGTTATATTATGCAAATCTATTGTTGCATAACCATAAGAGGTACGATGCTGGATTAATAAATTTACTGTAAACAAATGTGCAAGGTTACAAATGGTTAAAATGTGCAAGGTTATTGAGATGAAAGCCCGCTGCTCAGACTGACATGTCATTAGAACCCGTTTATAGAGAGTTGGCAACTAATAAAACTACGCATAAACCTTAATAAAGGACAAAAAAAAGGAGATAGAGAGAGAGAGAGAGAGAAAGTACTGCCATGCCTGAGCCGGCATTTGAACTCTGGACCTCCAACTCTGGAGTCAGACTTCTTTGACTACTAAACAAGATGGTTGACACTTTCTTAAAAACCGTCATGATCAAACTAGATAATTATCTATACCTGTGCTCCGTTAATGGAAAAACACATATTTCGATTTATTGTGCGTTTTTTGTTTGGACGTTCGTATAGGTTACTCCATAAAATTTGTCAAAATCATTCCGAAATGATCAAAGCAAAGTTAAAGTTGGTAATCTTGTAATTGATGAGGCTCTGTGTTTATCTAAAGATGATGATCTTAAAATAGGACGTAAAAATATCAACGTTATCAGGTTTAGCCCCCGACATAGACATACACATACACAATATATATTTAAAATTGTTCAATATTGTAAATTGTAGACAAATAAATTATTTGGCTGAAGTAACAAGACATTAGGAAATGTTGCCAAAATGGTAATAATAATAGGGTAAACAGTCTTGAATCTACTTCTAGACCACGAAGTACAAAGAAATAAATAAAAACGGAATCATCATCAAAACAAGATATCATACATTTTAAAAAATTGAAAAACAAGAAAAATTTGTTTCTTTGTGAAATGTCAAAAGGGTCCGACGTAAATAAAGATATTTTTAAATTGAAACGAAAATACTTAAGTTCTAATGAGTAAAAATGTGTTTATTTGTGTAGGCTTTTTTTTAAAAACTGCGTTTGGGTTAATGAAAAAAGGACAAAAACTTCGGAACTTTTAGTAAACTTAAGTGTTTACAGCTACAAAATACTTTGAATAACTGGAATTCGAGTTCCGGTTTTGTGTGAGCAATTAAAAATACTCAGCGAGAAAAATAATTTGTTCCAAGAATAAATAAACCATGTTTTAGTTCTAAAAATATTAACGGATAAAAATGAAATAATAAATACCTTACGATGCATGATGTTTGCAAAGATGTGATTTAAAAAATATGAAAAGATGTTATGGCAAGTAAAAAAAAAACTACCGCTGATGATATTGTTTTCAAATATGCCTTCAAAACAAAATAATTACATTTAAAATGCGTAATTTAACCTTTAAAACTAACTTTGAAAGTTTATAAATAAGAAATATTATTAAGCGATATGACTGAATACTGTCTGATCTTCTTAGATAAAACCTTCAGCGTATTTACGCATGCGTCAGGTCTTATCTGATCTTACTAAAATAAGGGTGATAGGTAAGAGAACATAAGGGAATCAATTTGAATCATTTTGAGGGGCCTTATGAAACGACGCAAAACAATGCTAATTTCAAATACGTAGTTTAGTTGGATATGTCAAAAGGATAGCAAAAAAAAAAGTTTTAAATTGAAAGCTTTGGAAAGTCCATATTCACATCCCATCCCCACTTTTTTAAGTGGAATGGTTCGCTAGTGCTAGGGGCAGCTTTCACGGACGGACACGGACAGTGGTTCTAATATTTCCAAATGGACCTAATGTCGTACTGTCTTCCCCGCTTAATCGGGTAATGGATAAACGAATACCCCGCTTCTACGAATTAAATATCTCGGAACCGATGTCATAGATGTAATGTTGGCATCGGTTCCGAGATCCCCGCTTAATCGAATACCCCGTTTAATAGAATACTATTTTTTGGAACCGACAGTATTCGTTTAAGTGGGGCCGACAGTAATATCTTACATTTACGATGAAAAACATCCGCCTATTAGGTAGCTGATGATAGGAAAATAAATGAGTAATCAGTAAGATGAGAAAAACTATATACATGAATTTTTCGTTCCTTAACCTACACTGTTCTATTGCAACATTAAAGTTGGAATTAGACAACAGTACACTTTATAAAATAAACTATTGTTTTATACAGTATAATACTGGCAGCCGATGTTCCAGTTTAAAACTGCAAAATACAATGTAACAAACTATAAAATTAGCTTTCTTGCAGTTTATTACTTGTCATTTTAAAGTTTTAAACTGGAACCTCGGCTGCCAGTATAATACTGCTAGAAAAAAAATAAAATATATTTTTTTTTTAGTATTGCGGGTTTAAATGAAAAATGACTTTGTTACAATTAGTTTAAAGCTTCTGTACTGCAAATTTTCTGTAACATACTAAATAAGTTACAAGATACGAAAAAATCTAGTATGGACCCCACACTACTTCCTTTTACGTGTAAATTTCTTAGTATTTGCTTTTACCCAAGCAGCACAAAGGCGTTCAAAACACGTTCTGCAACACGTACAGAGCGCACCAGCCGGCACGTTCAAAACACGTTCTCGCAGCACGTGTTGTCAACGTCTATGTGTCTCATCGATCGATGGTAATATGACACGTCGAAATCTGGTGTTGGCCACCTTTTTTTGTCCCAGTTTTGAACGTGGAATGATAGGTTATATTTAGGTTCTGGAAATACGTTTGTTTTCAGTGCTCCCCAGCTGAAAAAGTATACTACGTATACCCCACTATCCGGTGGCCGTGACGTGTTTTAACCGTGACGTCATTTTTGATCCATGATCGTCGCCATCTTGGTTTTAATTATTTAATTACTTAATTAATTTAACTATTGATTGTTTAATTACTTTGAGTTTAATATATTCATTCCGCGGGTTTTGAACTCGGGTCCCTTGAGACTCCAACAGTACACGCTAACCACTATACGCTACTTGATCTCATCGAGGAAGAAAAATAATACTTTAAATGGAATTTTTTTTTGCAGGAGGCGCCATCTATGAAAGACTAAGGGCGTAAATCATATCATTTCATTAGTATAAATGCAATGCTTTTTTACTGAAATGCATGCAAATCTGATAAGGATCTTGGGAGAAAGAGTTGTTTAGGATAAAACTTAAAGTTTCTGCAGATATGATTCCTCTTCCCTTTCTAAAAAGCAGCAATTCACGACCTCCATTCTGAGAAATTAAGCACCTCCTTAAGCACTGAAATGACACCGTGATAATATCAGGGCTGCAGAGTCGGAGGAAAAATGGTCGACTCCGACTTCGGGATTTTAAAACTTTCGACTCCGACTCCGGACTCCAGCTTTTTTTGAAATTATTTATTTTTTTACCCAAATGGGAAGAGGGAAAAACCCTTAACAAAGGTTGAAATATTAAGTCCATTTTTAAAAGTTTCATTTTTATTCATGGTCGTAGCCAGGACTCACTTTAGGGGGGGGGGGCAAGCTGGGGTATCCCAGTTGGAGGTCATTGTGACCTCTCGAAAAGTTTAATTTGGTCATGAATTCTCGCAGGTAATTTCACCACATTTACCTCAATTCTCGGAGATCACTGTGACCTCCCAAAAAGTTGATTTTCTCCAGAGCAAATGACAAGTGCCGCTCTTGTCATTTGACTCCGTACAAAACTAATCCTTTTCTTGTTAAATGGCCAGATTTTATTTTAACACAATGCATTTTTGCTGCAAATATTTTTTATTATCTTGCATAAGCCCATACATAGAAATTCGTTTCACAAAGCAGACCCGCCATTTTTAAGCCCTTTTTAATGATCCTAGATGCTTAGCATTTGGATATTGGACGCTGAAAATTTGTATCTGTTAGTTTCAAAGACATGTTTTCATCACCATAAAATTTCATCGAAATCGAGGTGGTTGGAGTCGGAGTCGGAGTCGACATGTTTTTCAGCAACTCCGACTCCGACTCCTTTAGTCCAAAATCAGTCCGACTCCGACTCTTCGACTCCGACTCCGCAGCCCTGGATAATATTACTGTTTTTGCACGTCAAATATCACGTTCCTTAAGCACTGAAATGACACCGTGATAATATTACTGTTTTTGCACGTCAAATATCACGTTCCTTAAGCACTGAAATGACACCGTGATAATATTACTGTTTTTGCACGTCAAATATCACGTTCCTTAAGCACTGAAATGACACCGTGATAATATTACTGTTTCTGCACGTCAAATATCACGTTCCTTAAGCACTGAAATGACACCGTGATAATATTACTGATTTTGCACGTCGAATATCACGTCCTTTAAGCACTGAAATGGCACCGTGATAATATTACTGATTTTGCACGTCGAATATAACGTTCAAGTGACACTTAGCACCGTTATTTGACCAATAACACCATTTTTGCACCAAATTTGAACGTTCTGGTGCTGCTGGGGTAGTGTTAAAAAAGTGCTTGGAGTGAGCAAGCTTACAAATCAAATATATACTCTCCGAATCTGCCACGAAACAATGGAAAAAATATTTTACAATGGTTAATTTTCTAAATATTGCTGATTTTAATATCATTCAGTGAATGTTTCCCAAAATATCGCCAATAGCGCGAAGTTGAACCCAAATTCAAAAAATAATTTTTTCACCAAATTTGTCGCCAACTTGGCGATATGTGGCAAATATTTTCAATCACTTGGCGTCCAAAAACTTGGCGACATATTGCCAAGTGGTCGCGCCACTTCATATCACTTGAGTCTGCATTGAAATTAACACTGATTTACCCCAAAAAAGGGGTAAAACACCCCCTTTGGAACATTCAAATGCAACCACAAGGGGAGGTGCACAACTAGACCATCCTCAGAGCCTACATACCAAGCTAGAAGCTTCTACGGCATATAGTTTTTGAGTTATGCGACACACATACGCACATACGTATATACAGACGTCACGAGAAAACTCATCGTAATTAAATCGAGGGTGGTTGAAAAGGATTTCTCGGCTGCTTATATGTTGGTAGGTACATATGCACGTGCTGACAGGTCAAAAAAACTACTGAACATTCATTCGAGGGTGAGCAAAATCAAAATTTAGACTCAAATTTGAGTGATTTTTTTTTTCGCAATCACAATACTTCCTTTATCATGTAAAAGGAAGTGTGAGGAGGCAATCCTCACATTTTAGAATCGGAAGCTAGCGAAAGTTCCAGAGAACAGCAGACAGTTCGGAGTCCACTTTTGTCGCATGCAACGAGAATGCGATCATTTTCCGTTACGCTTTTCTTGAACAACTTGCAACAGGCGAGCGGAAACAGACACATTCAAACACGCCGGCAGCTTGGCATTCTTGTGATCCCACGTGACGGACATCTGCTATTACCAGCTGCCTGGGCCGGAAATCAAAGCTTTTT